>SZWC01010191.1:1186-17808 GCA_023375785.1 Penium margaritaceum
GCAACTAGGGCGCAACTAGGGCGCAACAAGGGTGCAACTAGGGCGCAACGAGGGCGCAACGAGGGCGCAACTAGGGCGCAACTAGGTTGCAACTAGGGCGCAACTAGGACGTAACTAGGGTGCAACTAGGGTGCAACTAGTGTGCAAGTTGTACGCAACTAGGGCGCAACTGAGGCGCAGCTAGGGCGCAAGTAGGACGCAACTAGGGCGCAACTAGGGGACAACTAGGGCGTAGCTAGTGCCCAACTGAGGCGCAATTAGGGCGCAAGTAGGCGCCAGAAAGGCGCAAGTAGGGCGCAACTAAGACGCAACTAGGGCGCAACTAGGACGCAACTAGGGCGCAACTAGTGCGTAACTAGGGTGCAACTAGGGTGCAAGTAGGATGCAACTAGGGCGCAACTAGGGCGCCCGGGCGCAACAAGGGCGCAACTAGGGGGCAACTAGGGCGCAACTAGGGCATAACTAGGACGCAACTAGGGCACATCTAGGGCGGAACTAGGGCGCAACTAGGGCGCAACTAGGGTGCAACTAGTGCGCAACTAGGGCGCAACTAGGGCGCGACTAGGGCGCGACTAGGACGCGAATTGGACGTAACTAGGGTGCAACTAGGGTGCAACTAGGGCGCAACTAGGGCGCAACTAGGTTGCAATTAGGGCGCAACTGGGGGCAACTAGGGCGCAACTAGGCCACAACTAGGGCGCAACTAGGGCTCAACTAGGGTGCAACTAGGGCGCAACTAGGGCGCGACTAGGGCGCGATTTGGGCGCAACTAGGGCGCAACTTGGGCGCAACTAGGGCGCAACTAGGGCGCAACTAGGGCGCAACTATGGCGCAACTAGGGCGCAACTTGTCGGAAATAAAGAAGAGAAACCAATGCAAAAGCCGGAGCACATCCGAGCACTCACAATAAAAGAACCGAACGTATCTCAACGGATACGCACAACTGAGAACCGTGCGCCGACACTTTCACGTCCTCAAGTCTCGGAGCACCTCGACAAACTGCGCTCCGGCGAAACCTTCACAACACGTCTCTCGAAGAACACGGACTGGCGCTTCCATCTCGCAGGGGTCCTAGCGAAGCCCAAGCATCACTACTTTAAGGTAGCTTAGTCCAATGTACTCTTGCTTCCGCTATTCTATCAATCAATCATTTCCTTCCATCACTTTCGCTACTGCCATCGCTTCCATCCTCGGTCAACTGCCTGTCTCGCATCGCTCAGCCCCGGAACTTGTTACTACCAACCCGCTCAGCTCATAACTTGCGTCACGAGCCTTCCCGTGTCGCCCTTTCCCTTCCGCAAATTCCTGACACAACTAGGGCGCAACTAGGGTGCAACTAGGGCGCAACTAAGGCGCAACTAGAGCACAAATAGGGTACAAGTAGGACGCAACTAGGGCGCAACTAGGGTACAACTAGGGCGTAGCTAGTCCCCAACTGAGGCGCAACTAGGGCGCAAGTAGGGTGCAAGTAGGGCGCAAGTAGGTTGCAACTTGTGCGCAACCAGAGCGCAACTAGGGCACAACTTGGGCGCAACTAGGGCGCAACTAGGGTACAACTAGGGTGCAAGAAGGACGCAACTAGGGTGCAACTAGGGCGCAAGTAGGGCGTAAGTAAGATGCAACTAGGGCGCAACTAGGGCACAATTAGGGCGTAGCTAGTGCCCAACTGAGGCGCAACTAGGGCGCAAATAGGGCGCCAATACGGTGTAAGTAGGGTGCAATAAGGGTGCAAGAAGGACGTAACTAGGGCGCAACTAGGGCATAATTAAGACGCAACTAGGGTGCAAGTAGGACGCAACTAGGGCACAAGTAGGGCGCAAGAAGGGCGCAACTAGGGCACAACTAAGGCGCAACAAGGGCGCAACTAGGGTGCAAGAAGGCGCAACTAGGGCGCAACTAGGGCGCAACTAGGACGCAACTAGGGCGCAACTAGGGCGCAACTAGGGCGCAACTAGGACGCAACTAGGGCGCAACTAGGGCGCAACTAGGGCACAACTACGGCGCAACTAGGGTGCAACTAGGGCGCATCTAGGGCGCAACTAGGGCGCAACTAGGGTGTAACTAGGGCGCAACTAGGGCGCAACTAGGGTGCAACTAGGGCGCAACGAGGGCGCAACGAGGGCGCAACTTGGGTGTAACTAGGGCGCAACTAGGGTGCAACTAGGGCGCAACTAGGGCGCAACTAGGGCGCAACTAGGGTGCAACTAGTCTGCAAGTTGGACGCAACTAGGGCGAAACTAAGGCGCAACTAGGGCGTAAGTAAGACGCAACTAAGGGCGCAACTAGGGGACAACTAGTGCGTAGCTAGTGCCCAACTGAGGCGCAATTAGGGCGCAAGTAGGGCACAAGTACGACGCAGCTAGGGCGCAACTAGGGCGCAACTAGGGCACAGCTAGTGCCCAACTGAGGCACAATTAGGGCGCAAGTAGGCGCCAGTAGGGCGCAAGTAGGGTGCAACTAGGGCGCAACTAGGGCGCAACTAGGACGCAACTAGGGCGCAACTAGTGCGTAACTAGGGTGCAACTAGGGTGCAAGTAGGGCGCAACTAGGGCGCAACTAGTGCGTAACTAGGGTGCAACTAGGGTGCAAGTAGGGCGCAACTAGGGCGCAACTAGGGCGCCCGGGCGCAACTAGGGCATAGCTAGTGCCCAACTGAGGCTCAATTAGGGCGCTAGTAGGCGCTTGTAGCGCGCAAGTAGGCGCCAGTAGGGGACAACGGGGGCGTAGCTAGTGCCCAACTGAGGCGCAATTAGGACGCAAGTAGGCGCCAGTAGGGCGCAAGTAGGGCGCAACTAGGGCGCAACTAGGGCGCAACTGGGACGCAACTAGGGCGCAACTAGTGCGTAACCAGGGTGCAACTAGGGTGCAAGTAGGGCGCAACTAGGGCGCAACTAGGGCGCCCGGGCGCAACTAGGGCACAACTAGGGGGCAACTAGGACGCAACTAGGGCGCAACTAGGACGCAACTAGGGCACAACTAGGGCGCAGCTAGGGCGCAACTAGGGCGCAACTAGGGTGCAAGTAGGGCGCAACTAGGGCGCAACTAGGGCGCCCGGGCGCAACTAGGGCACAACTAGGGGGCAACTAGGACGCAACTAGGGCGCAACTAGGACGCAACTAGGGCACAACTAGGGCGCAGCTAGGGCGCAACTAGGACGCAACTAGGGTGCAACTAGTGCGCAACTAGGGCGCAACTAGGACGCGACTAGGGCGCGACTAGGGCGCGACTTGGGCGCAACTAGAGCGCAACTAGGGCACAACTAGGATGCAACTAGGGCGCAATTAGGGCCCTACTGGGGGCAACTAGGGCGCAACTAGGACGTAACTAGGACGCAACTAGGGCGCAACTAGGGCGCAACTAGGGCGCAACTAGGGCGCAACTAGGGCGCAACTAAGGCGCAACCGGGGCGCAACCAAGGTGCAACTAGGGCGCAACTAGGGCACAACTAGGGCGCAACTAGGGCGCAACTAGCGTGGAAGTAGTGTGCAAGTTGGACGCAACTAAGGTGCAACTAAGGCGCAACTAGCGCGCAAGTAGGGCACAAGTAGGACGCAACTAGGGCACAACTAGGGCACAACTAGGACGTAGCTAGTGCCCAACTAAGGCACAACTAGGGCACAAGAAGGGTGCCAGTAGGGCGCAAGTAGGGTGCAATAAGGGCGCAAAAAGGGTGCAACTAGAGTGCAACTAGGGCGCAACGAGGGCGCAACTAGGGCGTGACTAGGGTGCGACTAGGGTGCGACTAGGGCGCAACTAGGGCGCAACTAGGGCGCAACTAGGGTGCAACTAGGGTGCAACTAGGGTGCAACTAGGGTGCAAGTAGGGCGCAACTAGGGCGCAACTAGGGTGCAACTAGGGCGCAACTAGGACGCAACTAGGACGCAACAAGGCTGCAACTAGGGCGTGACTAGGGTGCGACTAGGGCGCAACTAGGGCGCAACTAGGGCGCAACTAGGATGCAACAAGGCTGTAACTAGGGTGCAAGTAGGGCGCAAGTAGGGCGCAAGTAGGGTGCAACTACGGAACAAGTGGGGCACAACTAGGGCGTAACAAGGGTGTAACTAGGACGCAACTTGAGCGCAACGAGGGCGTAACGAGGGCACAACGAGGACGCAACGAGGGCGCAACAAGGACGAAACAAGGGCGCAACTAGGGCGCAACTAGGGTGCAACTAGGGCACAACTAGGGTGCAACTAGGGCGCAACTAGGGTGCAACTTGGGCACAACTAGGGCGCAACATGGGTGCAACTAGGGCGCAGCTAAGGCACAACTAAGGCACAACTAAGGCGCAACTAGGGCGCAAGTAGGGCACAAGTAGGACGCAGCTAGGGCGTAACTAGGGTACAACTAGGGTGTAGCTAGTGTCCAACTGAGGCGCAACTAGGGCGAGAGTTGGGAGCACGTATGGCGCAACTACGGCGCAACTAGGACACAACTAGGGCGCAACTAGGGCGCAACTAGGGCGCAAGTAGGGCGCAAGTAGGGCGCAACTAGGACACATCTAGGGCGCAACTAGGGCGCAACAGTGGCACAACTAGGGCGCAACTAGGGTGCAACTAGGGAGCAACTAGGGCGCAACTAGGGAGCAACTAGGGTGCAACGAGGGCGCAACTAAGGCGCAACTAGGGCGCGACTAGGGCGCGACTAGGGCGCGACTAGGGTGCGACTAGGGCGCGACTTGGGCACAACTAGTGCGCAACTAGGGCGTTACTAATTCGCAACTAGGGCGTAACTAGGGCGCAATTAGGACGCAACTGGGGGCAACTAGGGCGTAACTAGTGCCCAACTGAGCCGCAACTAGGGAGCAAGTAGGGCGCCAGTAGGGTGTAAGTTTGGTGCAATAATGGCGCAAGAAGGGCGCAACTAGGATGCAACTAGAGCGCAACTAGGACGCACCTAGGGCACAAGTAGGGTGCAACTAGGGCGCAACTAGGGCGCAAGTAGGGCGTAAGTAGGACGCAAGTAGTGCGCAACTAGATACAACTAGGGTGCAACTAGGGCGCAACTAGGACACAACTAAGGTGCACCTAGTGTGTAAGTTGGGTGCAACTAGGGCGCAACTAAGGCACAACTAGGGCGCAAGTAGGGCACAACTAGAGCGCAACTAGGGCACAACTAGGGCGCAACTAGGGTGCAACTAGGGCGCAAGTAGGGTGCAACTAGGGTGCAAATAGTGCGTAAGTTGGGCGCAACTAAGGCGCTACTAAGGCGCAACTAGCTCGCAAGTAGGGCACAAGTAGGACGCCACCAGCGCGCAACTAGGGCACAACTAGGGCGTAGCTAGTGCCCAACTAAGGCACAACTAGGGTGGAAGTAGGGTGCCAGTAGGGCGCAAGTAGGGTGCAATAAGGGCACAAATAGGGTGCAACTAGGGTGCAACTAGGGCACAACTAGGGCGCAACTAGGGCGCAACTAGGGTGCGACTAGGGCGCAACTAGGGCGCAACTAGGGCGCAACTAGGACACAACTAGGGTGCAACTAGGGCGCAACTAGGGCGCAACTAGGGCGCAACTAGGGCGCAACTAGGGCGCAACTTGGCCGCATCTAGGGTGCAACTAAGGCGCAACTAGGGCGCAACTAGGATGCAACTAAAGCGCAACTAGGGCGCAAGTAGGGCACAAGTAGGATGCAACTAGGGTGCAACTAGGGTACAACTAGGGCGTAGCTAGTGCCCAACTGAGGCGCAACTAGGGCGCAAGTAGGGCGCAAGTAGGGCGCAAGTAGGGTGCAACTAGTGTGCAACTAAGGCGCAACTAGGGCGCAACTAGGGTGCAACTAGGGCGGAACTAGGGCGCAACCAGGGCGCAACTAGGGCGCAACTAGGGCGCAACTAGGACGCAACTAGGATGTAACTAGGGCGCAACTAGGGTGCAGCTAGGGTGCAACTAGAGCGCAACTAGGGCGCAACTAGGGCGCAACTAGGATGTAACTAGGGCGCAACTAGGGTGCAGCTAGGGTGCAACTAGAGCGCAACTAGGGCGCAACTAGGGCGCAACTAGGATGTAACTAGGGCGCAACTAGGGTGCAGCTAGGGTGCAACTAGAGCGCAACTAGGGCGCAACTAGGGCGCAACTAGGATGTAACTAGGGCGCAACTAGGGTGCAGCTAGGGTGCAACTAGAGCGCAACTAGGGCGCAACTAGGGCGCAACTAGGATGTAACTAGGGCGCAACTAGGGTGCAGCTAGGGTGCAACTAGAGCGCAACTAGGGCGCAACTAGGGCGCAACTAGGATGTAACTAGGGCGCAACTAGGGTGCAGCTAGGGTGCAACTAGAGCGCAACTAGGGCGCAACTAGGGCGCAACTAGGATGTAACTAGGGCGCAACTAGGGTGCAGCTAGGGTGCAACTAGAGCGCAACTAGGGCGCAACTAGGGCGCAACTAGGATGTAACTAGGGCGCAACTAGGGTGCAGCTAGGGTGCAACTAGAGCGCAACTAGGGCGCAACTAGGGCGCAACTAGGATGTAACTAGGGCGCAACTAGGGTGCAGCTAGGGTGCAACTAGAGCGCAACTAGGGCGCAACTAGGGCGCAACTAGGATGTAACTAGGGCGCAACTAGGGTGCAGCTAGGGTGCAACTAGAGCGCAACTAGGGCGCAACTAGGGCGCAACTAGGATGTAACTAGGGCGCAACTAGGGTGCAGCTAGGGTGCAACTAGAGCGCAACTAGGGCGCAACTAGGGCGCAACTAGGATGTAACTAGGGCGCAACTAGGGTGCAGCTAGGGTGCAACTAGAGCGCAACTAGGGCGCAACTAGGGCGCAACTAGGATGTAACTAGGGCGCAACTAGGGTGCAGCTAGGGTGCAACTAGAGCGCAACTAGGGCGCAACTAGGGCGCAACTAGGATGTAACTAGGGCGCAACTAGGGTGCAGCTAGGGTGCAACTAGAGCGCAACTAGGGCGCAACTAGGGCGCAACTAGGATGTAACTAGGGCGCAACTAGGGTGCAGCTAGGGTGCAACTAGAGCGCAACTAGGGCGCAACTAGGGCGCAACTAGGATGTAACTAGGGCGCAACTAGGGTGCAGCTAGGGTGCAACTAGAGCGCAACTAGGGCGCAACTAGGGCGCAACTAGGATGTAACTAGGGCGCAACTAGGGTGCAGCTAGGGTGCAACTAGAGCGCAACTAGGGCGCAACTAGGGCGCAACTAGGATGTAACTAGGGCGCAACTAGGGTGCAGCTAGGGTGCAACTAGAGCGCAACTAGGGCGCAACTAGGGCGCAACTAGGATGTAACTAGGGCGCAACTAGGGTGCAGCTAGGGTGCAACTAGAGCGCAACTAGGGCGCAACTAGGGCGCAACTAGGATGTAACTAGGGCGCAACTAGGGTGCAGCTAGGGTGCAACTAGAGCGCAACTAGGGCGCAACTAGGGCGCAACTAGGATGTAACTAGGGCGCAACTAGGGTGCAGCTAGGGTGCAACTAGAGCGCAACTAGGGCGCAACTAGGGCGCAACTAGGGTGCAACTAGGGCGCAACTAAGGCGCAACTAGGGCGCAACTAGGGCGCAATAAGGGCGTAACTGGGGACAAATAGGGCGCAACTAGGGCACAACTTGGGCGCAACTAGGGCGCAACTAGGGTACTACTAGGGTGCAACTAGGGCGCAACTACGATGCAACTAGGGCGAAACTAAGGCGTAACTAGGGCGTAAATAGGGCACAAGTATGATGAAACTAGGGCGCAACTAGGGTACAACTAGGGCGTAGCTAGTGCCCAACTGAGGCGCAACTAGGGCGCAAGTAGGGTGCAAGTAGGGCGCAAGTAGGGTGCAAAGTGTGCGCAACTAGGACGCGCACTCAGGACGCAACTAGGGCGCAACTAGGGTGCAAGTATGGCGCAACTAGGGTGCAACTAAGGCGCAAGTAGGGTGTAAGTAAGACGCAACTAGGGCGCAGAAAGCAAAGCCGGGTCACACAAACCAAAGCCGGGTAACAAAAACCAAAGCCAGGTCAGAGAAACGAAAGCCGGGTCACAGAAACCAGAGCCGGTTCACAGAAACCAAAGCCGGGTCACATTTTCCAAAGTCGGGTCACAAAAACCAAAGCCGGGTCACAGAAATCAAAGCCAAGTCACAGAAACCAAAGCCGGGTCACAGAAACCAAAGCCGCGTCACAGAACCCAAAGCCGGGTCACAGAAACCAAAGCCGGGTCAGAGAAACCAAAGCCGGGTCCCAGAAACCAAAGCCGGGTCACAGAAACCAAAGCTGGGTCACAGAAACCAATGCCGGGTCACAGAAACCAAAGCTGGATCACAGAAACCAATGCCGGGTCACAGAAATCAAAGCCGGGTCACAGAAACCAAAGCTGGGTCACAGAAACCAATGCCGGGTCACAGAAACCAAAGCTGGATCACAGAAACCAATGCCGGGTCACAGAAATCAAAGCCGGGTCACAGAAACCAAAGCTGGGTCACAGAAACCAATGCCGGGTCACAGAAACCAAAGCTGGATCACAGAAACCAATGCCGGGTCACAGAAATCAAAGCCGGGTCACAGAAACCAAAGCTGGGTCACAGAAACCAATGCCGGGTCACAGAAACCAAAGCTGGATCACAGAAACCAATGCCGGGTCACAGAAATCAAAGCCGGGTCACAGAAACCAAAGCTGGGTCACAGAAACCAATGCCGGGTCACAGAAACCAAAGCTGGATCACAGAAACCAATGCCGGGTCACAGAAATCAAAGCCGGGTCACAGAAACCAAAGCTGGGTCACAGAAACCAATGCCGGGTCACAGAAACCAAAGCTGGATCACAGAAACCAATGCCGGGTCACAGAAATCAAAGCCGGGTCACAGAAACCAAAGCTGGGTCACAGAAACCAATGCCGGGTCACAGAAACCAAAGCTGGATCACAGAAACCAATGCCGGGTCACAGAAATCAAAGCCGGGTCACAGAAACCAAAGCTGGGTCACAGAAACCAATGCCGGGTCACAGAAACCAAAGCTGGATCACAGAAACCAATGCCGGGTCACAGAAATCAAAGCCGGGTCACAGAAACCAAAGCTGGGTCACAGAAACCAATGCCGGGTCACAGAAACCAAAGCTGGATCACAGAAACCAATGCCGGGTCACAGAAATCAAAGCCGGGTCACAGAAACCAAAGCTGGGTCACAGAAACCAATGCCGGGTCACAGAAACCAAAGCTGGATCACAGAAACCAATGCCGGGTCACAGAAATCAAAGCCGGGTCACAGAAACCAAAGCTGGGTCACAGAAACCAATGCCGGGTCACAGAAACCAAAGCTGGATCACAGAAACCAATGCCGGGTCACAGAAATCAAAGCCGGGTCACAGAAACCAAAGCTGGGTCACAGAAACCAATGCCGGGTCACAGAAACCAAAGCTGGATCACAGAAACCAATGCCGGGTCACAGAAATCAAAGCCGGGTCACAGAAACCAAAGCTGGGTCACAGAAACCAATGCCGGGTCACAGAAACCAAAGCTGGATCACAGAAACCAATGCCGGGTCACAGAAATCAAAGCCGGGTCACAGAAACCAAAGCTGGGTCACAGAAACCAATGCCGGGTCACAGAAACCAAAGCTGGATCACAGAAACCAATGCCGGGTCACAGAAATCAAAGCCGGGTCACAGAAACCAAAGCTGGGTCACAGAAACCAATGCCGGGTCACAGAAACCAAAGCTGGATCACAGAAACCAATGCCGGGTCACAGAAATCAAAGCCGGGTCACAGAAACCAAAGCTGGGTCACAGAAACCAATGCCGGGTCACAGAAACCAAAGCTGGATCACAGAAACCAATGCCGGGTCACAGAAATCAAAGCCGGGTCACAGAAACCAAAGCTGGGTCACAGAAACCAATGCCGGGTCACAGAAACCAAAGCTGGATCACAGAAACCAATGCCGGGTCACAGAAATCAAAGCCGGGTCACAGAAACCAAAGCTGGGTCACAGAAACCAATGCCGGGTCACAGAAACCAAAGCTGGATCACAGAAACCAATGCCGGGTCACAGAAATCAAAGCCGGGTCACAGAAACCAAAGCTGGGTCACAGAAACCAATGCCGGGTCACAGAAACCAAAGCTGGATCACAGAAACCAATGCCGGGTCACAGAAATCAAAGCCGGGTCACAGAAACCAAAGCTGGGTCACAGAAACCAATGCCGGGTCACAGAAACCAAAGCTGGATCACAGAAACCAATGCCGGGTCACAGAAATCAAAGCCGGGTCACAGAAACCAAAGCTGGGTCACAGAAACCAATGCCGGGTCACAGAAACCAAAGCTGGATCACAGAAACCAATGCCGGGTCACAGAAATCAAAGCCGGGTCACAGAAACCAAAGCTGGGTCACAGAAACCAATGCCGGGTCACAGAAACCAAAGCTGGATCACAGAAACCAATGCCGGGTCACAGAAATCAAAGCCGGGTCACAGAAACCAAAGCTGGGTCACAGAAACCAATGCCGGGTCACAGAAACCAAAGCTGGATCACAGAAACCAATGCCGGGTCACAGAAATCAAAGCCGGGTCACAGAAACCAAAGCTGGGTCACAGAAACCAATGCCGGGTCACAGAAACCAAAGCTGGATCACAGAAACCAATGCCGGGTCACAGAAATCAAAGCCGGGTCACAGAAACCAAAGCTGGGTCACAGAAACCAATGCCGGGTCACAGAAACCAAAGCTGGATCACAGAAACCAATGCCGGGTCACAGAAATCAAAGCCGGGTCACAGAAACCAAAGCTGGGTCACAGAAACCAATGCCGGGTCACAGAAACCAAAGCTGGATCACAGAAACCAATGCCGGGTCACAGAAATCAAAGCCGGGTCACAGAAACCAAAGCTGGGTCACAGAAACCAATGCCGGGTCACAGAAACCAAAGCTGGATCACAGAAACCAATGCCGGGTCACAGAAATCAAAGCCGGGTCACAGAAACCAAAGCTGGGTCACAGAAACCAATGCCGGGTCACAGAAACCAAAGCTGGATCACAGAAACCAATGCCGGGTCACAGAAATCAAAGCCGGGTCACAGAAACCAAAGCTGGGTCACAGAAACCAATGCCGGGTCACAGAAACCAAAGCTGGATCACAGAAACCAATGCCGGGTCACAGAAATCAAAGCCGGGTCACAGAAACCAAAGCTGGGTCACAGAAACCAATGCCGGGTCACAGAAACCAAAGCTGGATCACAGAAACCAATGCCGGGTCACAGAAATCAAAGCCGGGTCACAGAAACCAAAGCTGGGTCACAGAAACCAATGCCGGGTCACAGAAACCAAAGCTGGATCACAGAAACCAATGCCGGGTCACAGAAATCAAAGCCGGGTCACAGAAACCAAAGCTGGGTCACAGAAACCAATGCCGGGTCACAGAAACCAAAGCTGGATCACAGAAACCAATGCCGGGTCACAGAAATCAAAGCCGGGTCACAGAAACCAAAGCTGGGTCACAGAAACCAATGCCGGGTCACAGAAACCAAAGCTGGATCACAGAAACCAATGCCGGGTCACAGAAATCAAAGCCGGGTCACAGAAACCAAAGCTGGGTCACAGAAACCAATGCCGGGTCACAGAAACCAAAGCTGGATCACAGAAACCAATGCCGGGTCACAGAAATCAAAGCCGGGTCACAGAAACCAAAGCTGGGTCACAGAAACCAATGCCGGGTCACAGAAACCAAAGCTGGATCACAGAAACCAATGCCGGGTCACAGAAATCAAAGCCGGGTCACAGAAACCAAAGCTGGGTCACAGAAACCAATGCCGGGTCACAGAAACCAAAGCTGGATCACAGAAACCAATGCCGGGTCACAGAAATCAAAGCCGGGTCACAGAAACCAAAGCTGGGTCACAGAAACCAATGCCGGGTCACAGAAACCAAAGCTGGATCACAGAAACCAATGCCGGGTCACAGAAATCAAAGCCGGGTCACAGAAACCAAAGCTGGGTCACAGAAACCAATGCCGGGTCACAGAAACCAAAGCTGGATCACAGAAACCAATGCCGGGTCACAGAAATCAAAGCCGGGTCACAGAAACCAAAGCTGGGTCACAGAAACCAATGCCGGGTCACAGAAACCAAAGCTGGATCACAGAAACCAATGCCGGGTCACAGAAATCAAAGCCGGGTCACAGAAACCAAAGCTGGGTCACAGAAACCAATGCCGGGTCACAGAAACCAAAGCTGGATCACAGAAACCAATGCCGGGTCACAGAAATCAAAGCCGGGTCACAGAAACCAAAGCTGGGTCACAGAAACCAATGCCGGGTCACAGAAACCAAAGCTGGATCACAGAAACCAATGCCGGGTCACAGAAATCAAAGCCGGGTCACAGAAACCAAAGCTGGGTCACAGAAACCAATGCCGGGTCACAGAAACCAAAGCTGGATCACAGAAACCAATGCCGGGTCACAGAAATCAAAGCCGGGTCACAGAAACCAAAGCTGGGTCACAGAAACCAATGCCGGGTCACAGAAACCAAAGCTGGATCACAGAAACCAATGCCGGGTCACAGAAATCAAAGCCGGGTCACAGAAACCAAAGCTGGGTCACAGAAACCAATGCCGGGTCACAGAAACCAAAGCTGGATCACAGAAACCAATGCCGGGTCACAGAAATCAAAGCCGGGTCACAGAAACCAAAGCTGGGTCACAGAAACCAATGCCGGGTCACAGAAACCAAAGCTGGATCACAGAAACCAATGCCGGGTCACAGAAATCAAAGCCGGGTCACAGAAACCAAAGCCGGGTCACAGAAACCAAAGCCGGGTCACAGAAACCAAAGCCGGGTCATAGAAACCAAAGCCGGGTCACAGAAATGAAAGCCGGGTCATAGAAACGAAAGACGGGTCACAGAAACCAAAGCCGGGTCAAAAAAACCAAAGCTGGATAAACCAAAGCCGGATCACAGAAACCAAAGCTGGGCCACAGAAATGAAAGCCGGGTCTGAGAAACCAAAGCTGGGTCACAAAAACCAAAGCCGGGTCACAGAAACCAAAGCCGGGTCACAGAAACCAAAGCTGGGTCACAGAAACCAAAGCCGGGTCACTGAAACCAAAGCCGGGTCACACAAACGTAGGCCGGGCCTACTTGCGCCCTACTTGCGCCCTACTTGTGCCCTAGTTGTGCCCTAGTTGCGCCCTAGTTGCGCCCTAGTTGCGCCCTAGTTGCGCCCTAGTTACGCCCTAGTTGCGCACTAGTTGTGCCCTAGTTGCGCCCTAGTTGCACCCTGGTTGCGCCCTAGTTGCGCCCTAGTTGCGCCCTAGTTGCACCCTAGTTATGCCCTAGTCGCCCTAGTCGCGCCCTAGTTGTGCCCTAGTTGTGCCCTAGTTGCACCCTAGTTGCGCCCTAGTTGCGCCCTAGTTGCACCCTAGTTATGCCCTAGTCGCCCTAGTCGCGCCCTAGTTGTGCCCTAGTTGTGCCCTAGTTGCACCCTATTAACGCCCTTGTTGCACCCTACTTGCGCCCTACTGGCACCCCACTTGCACCCTAGTTGTTCCTTAGTTGGGCACTAGCTACGCCCTAGTTGTGCCCTAGTTGCGCCCTAGTTGCGTCCTACTTGTGCCCTACTTGCGTGCTAGTTGTGCCTTAGTTGCGCCTTAGTTGCGCCCAACTTGCACACTAGTTGCACCCTAGTTGCGCCCTAGTGTCGCCCTAGTTGTGCCCTAGTTGCGCCCTAGTTGCGCCCTGGTTGCGCCCCGGTTGCGCCCTAGGTGCACCCTAGTTGCGCTCTAATTGCGCCCTGGTTGCGCCCCAGTTGCCCCCTAGTTGCGCCCTAGTTGCGCCCAAGTCGCACCCTAGTCGCGCCCTAGTCGCGCCCTAGTTACGCCCTAGTTGCGCCCTAGTTGCACCCTAGTTGCGCCCTAGTTGCACCCTAGTTGCGCCCTAGTTGTGCCCTAGTTGCGTCCTAGTTGCGCCCTAGTTGCGCCCTAGTTGCGCCCTAGTTGCACCCTAGTTGCGCCCTACTTGCACCCTAGTTGCGCCCTAGTTGTGCCCTAGTTGCGTCCTAGTTGCGCCCTAGTTGCGCCCTAGTTGCGCCCTAGTTGCACCCTAGTTGCGCCCTACTTGCACCCTAGTTGCACCCTTCTTGCGTCCTACTGGCGCCTACTTGCGCCCTAGTTGCGCCTCAGTTGGACACTAACTACGCCCTAGTTGTCCCCTAGTTGCACCCTAGTTGCATCCTACTTGCGCCCTACTTGCGCCCTAGTTGCGCCTTAGTTGCGCCCTAGTTGCGTCCAACTTGCACACTAGTTGCACCCTAGTTGCACCCTAGTTGCGCCCTAGTTGCGCCATAGTTGCACGCGAGTTGCACCCTAGTTGTGCCCTCGTTGCGCCCTCGTTGCGCCCTCGTTGCGCCCTCATTACGTCCTAGTTGCGCCCTAGTTGTGCCCAAGTTGCGCCCAAGTTGCGCCCTAGTTGTGCCCTAGTTGCGCCCTCGTTGCGCCCTCATTACGTCCTAGTTGCGCCCTAGTTGTGCCCAAGTTGCGCCCAAGTTGCGCCCTAGTTGTGCCCTAGTTGCGCCCTAGTTACGCCCTAGTTGCGCCCTAGTTGCACCCTAATTGCGCCCTAGTTGCGTCCTAGTTGCGCCCTAGTTGCACCTTAGTTGTGCCCTAGTTGCGCCCTAGTTGTGCCCTAGTCGCGTCCTAGTTGCGCCCTAGTTGTACCCTAGTTGCACCCTTCTTGCGTCCTTATTGCACCCTACTTACGCCCTACTGGCGCCCTTCTTACGCCCTAGTTGAACCTTAGTTGGACACTAGCTACGCCCTAGTTGTGCCCTAGTTGCACCCTAGTTGCGTCTTACTTGCGCCCTACTTGCGTCCTAGTTGCACCCTAGTTGCGCCCTAGTCGCGCCCTAGTTGCGCCCTAGTTGCACCCTAGTTGCGCCCTAGTTGCGTCCTAGTTGCACCCTAGTTGTGTCCTAGTTGCGCCCTAGTTGCGCCCTGCTTACACCCTGGTTGCACACTAGTTGCGCCCTAGTTGCGCCCTAGTTGCGCCATAGTTGCGCCCTAGTTGCGCCCTAGTTGCGACCTAGTTGCGTCCTAGTTGTGCCCTAGTTGTGCCCTAGTTGCGCCCTAGTTGCACCCTAGTTGCACCCTAGTTGCGCCCTAGTTGCGCCCTAGTTGCGCCCTAGTTGTGCCCTAGTTGCGCCCTAGTTGCGCCCTAGTTGCGCCCTAGTTGTGCCCTAGTTGTGCCCTAGTTGCGCCCTAGTTGCACCCTAGTTGCACCCTAGTTGCGCCCTAGTTGCGCCCTAGTTGCGCCCTAGTTGTGCCCTAGTTGCGCCCTAGTTGCGCCCTAGTTGCGTCT
This sequence comes from Penium margaritaceum, assembly GCA_023375785.1. NCBI lineage: Eukaryota > Viridiplantae > Streptophyta > Zygnematophyceae > Desmidiales > Peniaceae > Penium > Penium margaritaceum. The sequence continues at coordinate 16,454 of SZWC01010191.1, forward strand.
AGGACGCAACTAGGGCGCAGCTAGGGTACAACTAGGGCGTAGCTAGTGCCCACCAGAGGCGTAACTAGGGCGCAAGTCGGTGCAAGTAGGGCGCACGTAGGTTGCAACTTGTGCGCAACCAGGGTGCAACTAGGGCACAACTAGGGCGCAACTAGGGCGCAACTAGGGCGCAACTAGGGTGCAAGTAGGGCGCAACTAGGGTGCAACTAGGGCGCAAGTAGGGCGCAAGTAAGACGCAACTAGGACGCAACTAGGGCACAATTAGGGCGTAGCTAGTGCCCAACTGAGGCGCAACTAAGGCACAAGTAGGGTGCCAGTAGGGTGTGAATAGGGTGCAATAAGGGCGCAAGAAGGGCGCAACTAGGACGCAACTAGGACGCAACTTAGACCCAACTAGGGTGCAAGTAGGGCGCAACTAGGACGCAAGTAGGGCGCAACTAGGGCACAACTAGGGCACAACTAAGGCGCAACAAGGGCACAACTAGGGCGCAACTAGGGCGCAACTAGGGGGCCAGTAGGGCGCAAGTAGGGTGCCAGAAGGGCGCAAGTAGGACGCAAGTAGGGCGCAAGTAGGGCGCCAGTAGGGTGTAAGTAGGGTGCAATAAGGGCGAAAGAAGGGCGCAACTAGGGCGCAACTAAGACGCAACTAAGATGCAACTAGGGTGCAAGTAGGGCGCAACTAGGACGCAAGTATGGCGCAAATCAACACCTTGTCGCAAATCAAAGCCTTGCCATAGTTCAAAGACTTGTCACATAACAACACCTTGTTGCATATCAATTGCTTGTCCGAAATCATGACCTTGTCCCAAATCATGAGCTTGTTGCAAATCAAGACCTTGTCGCAACTCAACACCTTGTTGCAAATGAACACCGTGTGGCAAATCAACGCCTTGTCGCAAATCAACACCTTGTCACAAATCAACACCCTGTCGCAAATCAAATAACCAGTCCCAAATCAACATCCTATCGCAAATCAACATCCTGTCGCAAATCAACAACCTGTCGCAAATCAACAGCCTGTCGCAACTCAACACCCTGTCGCAAATCAACACTCTGTCGCAAATAAATACCCTGCTACAAATCAACACCCTGTCGCAAATCAGCACCCAGTCGCAAATCAACACCTTATCGCAAATCAACACCCTGTTCCAAATCAACACCCTGTCGCAAATCAACGCATTGTTGCAAATCAACCTATGTTTTGTTCTGACTCCGACTTGATCTATCCGACTCCAAGTCGGCCAAGTCGACCTTTCGACTAGAGTAGATAGCGGGCGACTTTGTCTGCACGCAACTGTGCCACATGGAAATAACTTGTCTTCCAAAACCCCTAAAAAACATGCATCCTTGCATGT
>SZWC01010191.1:25351-37213 GCA_023375785.1 Penium margaritaceum
CTGTTGGGACTGGCAGAGAGGGTAATCCCATGCCTCCACCAGTCCACTCAATTGTACCTGTTTGCGATAGTATGACTCTGAGCAACAGGTTATATTGTGTGGATCTTTGCACAATGAAGCGAAGAAGTCTTGGGAAGTTCCGATGGAACACAGTGGCTGACGTGGAGCATCAACAAGAACCACTGGAAGCAGACACGGAGTACCGGACCGGAGTGGCGGACAGGTTTCGATTATCGATCTCATGATCGATCATCGAACAGCATCAACGGCCTGCGACTTCCAGATAAAAGACAATCTACGGTCTACGACCGTTACATAAATCTGTGAAGGACTGCGAGAAGAGGGGGGGATTCTGGATGATCGATCGGAGGGGATGCGAACAGATCCTTACCTATGGGATGGCTCGGGCACACTTAGCGGAACAGTGCTCAAGGACTGTCGCTGTGCACGACGCGACGAGCAAGGCGTGAACAGCGACAGGACTACATAAGCAATTGTTTTTGCTAGTTCTTTTTTCTACTAGTTAGATTCAGTATGTAGCTACCCTTGTACCCAGGAGTTGGATTTTCTTGAATCAAGGATTCTGTGCTATCTCTCTCTCATCGCAGTGTGTTGTGGATCTGGTTTGGACAAGCCTGTGTTGATCCACATGAGTATGCAATTGGTCTGCGCTGTCTCGTAAGAGCTCTTGTGACATTTAAAGATCCATATTTCCAACAAGTGGTATCAGAGCAGGTGTGTCACAAGTCTCTTGAAGACTGGTTGCGCTGTTCATCTAACCCTGAAGACAAGAGACAACACCATGGCGGGCTTCAGTGGAGGTGGTCTGGGTGACCACTTCAAAGTACAACCCCTCGATGGAGCTGACTACAGTGAATTTGCATTCAACATGAAGATGGTGTTCCTGGCAAAAGGCTTATGGGGTGTTGTCTCAGATCCCCCAGAGGAGACACTGGATCCAAATGACACTGCCGAAGAAAAACAACTATGGAAGCGGCAGTGTGATCAAGCATTTGCCATCCTGGCAATGCAGGTCTCAGACAGACTCAAGTTATTGATCAGGGACAACAATGCATAACTAGAACCAAGAACTGCGTGGGTTGCACTTCGCCAACGTTATAAAAAAGTCAGTGATTCTGAACTCCACAATCTGTTTATTCAGTTTTGTGAACTCAAGATGGGAGAAGCCACCAGATTGGAAGACCACGTGGCCCAACTCAAGCAACTGGTTGAGCGCATCACAGCCATGGGTCAGGCGCTCTTCGAGAAGGTGGTGGTACTGCGGTTATTTGCAAGCTTACCCTCTAGATTCAACACCACCATTGAGCAGCTGCTTGCATTCCAAGAACAAGGGGCAACCTTTGACAGCAGGCTCCAAACTCTTGAAGCAGCCAGACTACTACCAGCACCAGCACCAGCTCAAGGTGCACAAGGAGCACCTGCAGTACAAGCGCCTCCAGCACCTGCCGTTGGTGCATATGAATTAACTCTTGAATGAGCCTGTGAGTCACTCTTTCGAGCTGAAGAAAAATACCTCAAAAGTCCTGAGGGAGTTCAAACAGCCTTGGCTGCCAGGATGGGACATCAGCACTTCAATCAATGGCCAAAATTACACGGCCATGGACAAGGTGGTTTCTCTACCACAAATTTCTCATCACACGCTCCCCAACGGCTCACCTCACAAGGAGGCATCATTCCACCAGGTGCACTGGCAGCAAAGGTTTTGAACATGTGAAATGCTGGAACTGTCAGCAACTTGGTCACCTCAACAGATACTGTGACAAACCAAGACGACCACGGCACACGACCCCACAATATGCTCTTCTGACTACTGGACCAGAGACAGAGCAGTTCCCTTCCAACTCTGAGGCTACACTCTTGAGCAACATCAAGCAAATGATGACACAAATGGCTCAAGGTTGGACTCAGTTGATACATCATATGGAAGGTATTGGACATCAGGGCAGTGGAGCAAGCAATACCACTGTCAACTTCATCCCCGCAACTGAAGATCTCCCTGCCCCCATGTCTCACTTTGATATTCCTCATCAGCCGACATCTGCGTCAGACAACTTCATCACTGAAGAACTGGCTCTATGCTATATTGACAGTGCTTTCCTCTTGGCTGCGGGAATCCTCGCCTGGATTTTGGATTCTGGCACTACCAGGCACAGGACGTGCAACAGAACCTGGTTCATTGATTTCAAGGAATTCAAGACTCCAAAGCCAGTTCGACTTGGGGACGGCCGCATCATTCCCGCCATTGGGATGGGTACAGTCGGTGTGGCCATCTCCTTTGAAGGCAAGGTGGCCTCCAGTACGTTTGCAGAAGTCTTCTTTGTACCCGAACTAGCAGCAAATATTCTCTGTCACACGACTGAATGACAAAGGCTGCAAAGTTGTTTTTGATGCTGACAAGAGCTGCCGCATTTATGCCAAAGGGGGCAAGATTGTTACAGAAGCCAAACGAGAAGGCAATCTCACCATTCTCCCGACCATGGACTCAGAAGCTGATGCAGGGACTACTGAAGTGGCTCTTGCTGCCTGTGGTCCTCCCACAGCCCCAGCCTCTGGACAAGATGCTTTAACTCTCTTATGGCATCAACGACTTGGTCATGTTGGTTTCACAACGTTGGCAGCTATGTCCAAGGGAGCTGTGGTGGAATCGTTGCCCACTAACCTGACCAAGCCCGCCTCCATCTGTTGTGAAGGTTGCCTTGCAGGCAAACAGAGCCAAGACAACTTCAACACCTATTCTGATGTCAGAGCTCCTGCAAAGCTTCATCTGGTTCACATGGATCTGTGTTGCATCAACGATGCATCTATCTCTGGCAAACACTCCTTCTTGGTTCTTTTGGATGATTTCACCCACCATGTCTGGGTCCGATTTCTTCGACACAAATCCGAAGCCGCTGACCACATCATCACTTGGATCAAGCGGGTTGAAAACGAGACTGACACTCGTGTGAAAGCTGTGCGCTCTGACAATGGTGGCGAGTTTGTGAACAAGGCTCTCACCGCCTTCTATGAGCGCAACGGCATTCAACACCAACGCACAGTTCCACATACCCCACAGCAAAATGGGCGTGCAGAATGGATGAACAGGACCCTTCTTGAAAAGGCCCGATCTATGCTTCATGCTGCTGGCCTTCCCAATGGCTTCTGGGCTGAGGCTGTCAACACTGCCTGCTATCTTCTCAACAGGATTCCCTGCAAACAGCTTCAGGGCCAACAGACTCCCTATGAGGCCTGGCATGGTCGCCAACCCAACATTGGACATCTGCGTGTCTTTGGTAGCACGGCCTATGTCTGGGTCACTCCTGCTACCAGAGATAAGTTGGGCTCCCATACCAAGAAAGGCGTTCTGGTGGGCTATGATGACAACAGTCAGGCCTACCGACTGTGGGATCCTACTACCCGCACCATTGTCAAGAGTTGAAGCGCCACCTTCGATGAGACTCTGACAGACCGTGTCTCCGCAACTCCTACTGCTCCACCTGAACTTCTTCTCATCCCTCTTGATTCTCAACCGCCGCTTCCCCCTCAGCATCCTGTTGACCTTGGCCCTGACGACCATGCTAGCATCATTCCTCCTCTCATCCCTGCTGAAGAACTTCCTGCAGTGGTCCCTCCTCTCCAGCAGCCGCCTCCACCACCTCCGCCTCCGCCACCTCCGCCAGCGCCTCGTCCGTACCGTGCTAACTACCCCAACAACTGGAACCCCGCTGCCCCTCCTCGTCGCTCTTCTCGCATTGCCAAGCTTCAGGCCCTTGCTGCCCTCTTTACTGACCTTGTCCCTTCTCGCAGACCCTCCTCTGCCACTCACGGTGGTTCCCCGCCGTCTTCATCTTCTGCCTCTGTCCCCTCATCGGCTTCACCCGTCTCCCCTTCACTCTCGGATGCTGTCTTCTCTCCAGAGTTTGCTCTTGTTACTCCCGTGGTTGATCCTATCAGCTACAAGGATGCCATGTCTCGCCCCGAGGCAGCTGAATGGCATGCTGCTGCTGTCAGTGAATTTGAACAGCTCCAGAAGCAGAAGACCTGGGAACTTGTTGACCTCCCACCCGGAGTCCCTGTGGTCACCTGCAAGTGGGTCTTCAAGGCTAAACTTGACCAGCACGGTGCCCTTGAAAGGTACAAAGCTCGGCTGGTGGCTCGCGGCTTCAGCCAGGTTCAGGGCATCAACTACAGTGACACGTTTGTGCCGGTTGCCAAGTATTCCAGCATTCGTGTCATCCTGGCTCTGGCTGCGCACAAGCGCTGGTTCCTCCACCAGATGGATGTCAAGTCTGCTTTTCTGAACGGCGACCTGGAGGAGGACGTTTACATGACCCAGCCTGAGGGTTTTGTGCAGCCGGGGGGGGAAATAAGGTGTGTTGGCTGCTCAAAGCCCTCTACGGCCTCAAGCAGGCGCCACGCCAATGGAACAAGCGCATCCACGAGTTCTTCCTTGGTCAGGGCCTCAAGCGCCTTCATTCTGATCATTCTGTGTACTACAAAGATGGCCTTCACAATCTTGGAGTGATCCTATATGTCGACGATCTCATCCTGTTCGGACGCTCCCTGACCATCATCACCGGTTTTAAGAAGGCGCTTTCTGACACATTTGAGATGAGTGATATGGGACCCCTCCGTTTCTATCTGGGGATCCAGATTCATCACAGCCAGAGTCCATCTGAGGTCACTCTTTCCCAAAGCACCTACATCAACAGCATGGCTGAAAAGTTTGACCTTCACAACCCCCATCCCACTGGCACACCACTACCGGTGGATCATGGTCTCACCAAGCCCGTGACTCCTGAACTCCTAGCGGACCCAAGCGACACGAAGCTGTATCCCAGCTTGGTTGGGTCGCTGATGTATGTCAGTGTGGGAACTTGCCCTGATCTTTCTTACGCTGTTGGGCTTCTCAGTCAGGGCTGCAAAAATCCTACAAAGGATCATGTCACAGCAGCAAATCTCTGCATCAAGTATCTCAAGTGCAACGCCGAGTACAAGATCAAGTACAGCCCACAAACCAGCGTGCGTCTCACCGGATTCTGTGATGCAGACTTATCTGGTGACAAGAGCACCAGTAAATCGACGTCAGGATATGTTTTTCTCTTGAGTGGGGGACCTGTCAGTTGGAGGTCCAAGAAGCAGTCAGTAGTGGCTTTGTCATCTACTGAGGCTGAGTATATCGCAGCAAGCCAAGCCAGCAGAGAAGCCGTCTGGCTCCGCATGTTGCTCGAAGAACTCGGTTTCTGTCAGATGGAACCAACTACAATCTTTTGCGACAATCAGGGCACGATTGCATTGAGTGAGGACCCTGTACTGCATGACAGGACCAAGCATGTGAAACGCCAGTATCACTATGTTCGAGATGCAGTGGCTGAAGGAGATGTACAACTTGATTTCGTCGGCCGATATGTTCACAAAGGCTCTGGAGCACCGCCAGCACGACAAGCTGTGTGAGGGCATCGGACTGCAGCTGGAATAAGCAGCGCTTCCATCACCGTTCCATGGTGCGGACCATGGTGTGCCAATCGGCGACTCAAGCCGAAACGACACTGTTCATTGACTCATTGACTCCTTGACTCTCCTTGACCTCACCGTAGCGTCTCTGTTGTTTTGGTTAAACAAAAGGGAGGGATATCATAAAGGGAGGGAGTGATGAGCGATGTCCACATCCCCCAATGCGAGGAATGGATCGTGGACGAGGACTTTGAGGGCCACAGCGTTTTAAACATACAAATGGTTCACTGATCTGGGGGGGATGAGAGACCTGGTAGGCGTTTTTATGTTTCTTTTATTTTCTTGCTGTTTCGTTGAGGACATTGGAGCATATGGGGGGGAATTTTGGAAATGAGCAAAAAGGTATGCTCCAATGGGGCAAAACCCAGAGGGCCAGGGGAGAAGTGCTACCTCCTCCCCTGACCCTCTGCAGCCTACTCTACTCTACTCCTACCCTGTTGGGACTGGCAGAGAGGGTAATCCCATCCCTCCACCAGTCCACTCAATTGTACCTGTTTGCGATAGTATGACTCTGAGCAACAGGTTATATTGTGTGGATCTTTGCACAATGAAGCGAAGAAGTCTTGGGAAGTTCCGATGGAACACAGTGGCTGACGTGGAGCATCGACAAGAACCACCGGAAGCAGANGTCTACGACCGTTACATAAATCTGTGAAGGACTGCGAGAAGAGGGGGGGATTCTGGATGATCGATCGGAGGGGATGCGAACAGATCCTTACCTATGGGATGGCTCGGGCACACTTAGCGGAACAGTGCTCAAGGACTGTCGCTGTGCACGACGCGACGAGCAAGGCTTGAACAGCGACAGGACTACATAAGCAATTGTTTTTGCTAGTTCGTTTTTCTACTAGTTAGATTCAGTATGTAGCTACCCTTGTACCCAGGAGTTGGAGTTTCTTGAATCAAGGATTCTGTGCTATCTCTCTCTCTCTCTCTCTCTCTCATCGCAGTGTGTTGTGGATCTGGTTTGGACAGTCCTGTGTTGATCCACATGAGTATGCGATTGGTCTGCGCTGTCTCGTAAGAGCTCTTGTGGCATTTAACGATCCATATTTCCAACACCGGGCACAACAAGGGCGCAACTAGGGGGCAACTAGGGCGCACCTAGGGTGCAACTAGGACGCAACTAGGGCACAACTAGGGTGCAACTAGGGCGCAACTAGGGCGCAACTAGGGTGCAACTAGTGCGCAACTAGGGTACAACTAGGGCGCGACTAGGGCGCGACTAGGGCGCGACTAGGGCGCAACTAGGGCGCAACAAGGGCGCAACTAGGGCGCAACTAGGGCGCAACTAGGACGCAATTAGGGCGCAACCGGGGGCAACTAGGGCGCAACTAGGGCACAACTAGGGCGCAACTAGGGCACAACTAGGGCGCAACTAGGGCGCAACTAGGGCGCGACTAGGGCACGACTTGGGTGCAACTAGGGCGCAACTAGGGCGCAACTTGGGCACAACTAGGGTGCAACTAGGGCGCAATTAGGGCGCAACTGGGGGCAACTAGGGCGCAACTAGGGCGCAACTAGGGCGCAACTAGGGCGCAACTAGGGCGCAACTAGGGCGCAACTAGGATGCAACTAGGGCGCAACTAGGGCGCAACTAGGGTGCAACTAGGGCGCAACTAGGGCGCAACTAAGGCGCAACTAGGGCACAAATAGGAAACAAGTAGGACACAACAAGGGCGCAACTAGGGTACAACTATGGCGTAGCTAGTCCCCAACTGAGGCGCAACTAGGACGCAAGTAGGGTGTAAGTAGGGCGCAAGTAGGTTGCAACTTGTGCACAACAAGGGCGCAACTAGGGCAAAACTAGGGCGCAACTAGGGCGCAACTAGGCCGCAACTAGGGTACAAGTAGGGCGCAACTAGGCTGCAACTAGGGCGCAAGTAGGGCACAAGTAAGATGCAACTAGGGCGCAACTAGGGCACAATTAGGACGTAGCTAGTGCCCAACTGAGGCGCAACTAGGGCGCAAGTAGGACGCCTGTAGGGTGTAAGTAGGGTGCAATAAGGGCGCAAGAAGGGCGCAACTAGGGCGCAACTAGGGTGCAACTAAGACGTAATTAGGGTACAAGTAGGGCACAACTAGGGCGCAAGTAGGGTGCAAGTAGGGCGCAACTAGGGCACAACTAAGGCGCAACAAGGGTGCAACTAGGGCGCAACTAGGCGCAACTAGGACACAACTAGGGCGCAACTAGGGCGCAACTAGGGCGCAACTAGGGCGCAACTACAGCACAACTAGGGCGCAACTAGGGCGCAACTAGGGCGCAATTAGGGCGCAAGGGGGGGCAAGTAGGGTGCAACTAGGGCGCAACTAGGGCGCAACTAGGGCGCAACGAGGGCACAACGAGGGCGCAACTAGGACGCAACGAGGGCGTAACTAGGGTGCAACTAGGGCGCAACTAGGGCGCAACTAGGATGCAACTAGGGTGCAACTAGTGTGCAAGTTGGGCGCAACTAGGGCGCAACTAAGGCGCAACTAGGGCGCAAGTAGGACGCAACTAAGGGTGCAACTAGGGCGCAACTAGGATGCAACTAGGGTGCAACTAGTGTGCAAGTTGGGCGCAACTAGGGCGCAACTAAGGCGCAACTAGGGCGCAAGTAGGACGCAACTAAGGGTGCAACTAGGGGACAACTAGGGCGTAGCTAGTTCCCAACTGAGGCGCAACCAGGGCGCAAGTAGGCGCCAGAAGGGCGCAAGCAGGGCGCAACTAGAACGCAACTAGGGCGCAACTATGACTCAACTAGGGCGCAACTAGTGCGTAACTAGGATGCAACTAAGGTGCAATTAGGGCGCAACTAGGGCGCAAGTAGGGCGCCCGGGCGCAACTAGGGCGCAACTAGGGGGCAACTAGGACGCAACTAGGGCGCAACTAGGACGCAACTAGGCACAACAAGGGTGCAACTAGGGCGCAACTAGGACGCAAGTAGGGTACAACTAGTGCGCAACTAGGGCGCAACTAGGGCGCGACTAGGGCGCGACTAGGGCGCGACTTGGGCGCAACTAGGACGCGACTAGGGCGCAACTAAGGCGCAACTAGGGCGCAATTAGGGCGCAACTGGGGGCAACTAGGGTGCAACTAGGGCCAACTAGGGCGCAACTAGGGCACAACTAGGGCGCAACTAGGGCGTACCTAGGGCGCAACTAGGGTGCAACTAGTGCGCAACTAGGGCGCAACTAGGGCGTGACTAGGGCGCGACTAGGGCGCGACTTAGGCGCAACTAGGGTGTAACTAGGGCGCAACTAGGGTGCAATTAGGGCTCAACAGGGGGCAACTAGGGCGCAACTAGGGCGCAATTAGGGAGCAACTAGGACGCAACTAGGGCGCAACTAGGGCGTAACTAGGGTGCAACTAGGGTGCAACTAGGGCGCAACTAGTGCGCAACTAGGGCGCAACTAAGGCGCAACTAGGGCACAAATAGGGCACAAGTAGGACGCAACTTGGGCTAAACTAGGGTACAACTAGGGCGTAGCTAGTGTCCAACTGAGGCGCAACTAGGACGCAAGTAGGTTGCAAGTAGGGCGCAAGTAGGTTACAACTTTTGCGCAACCAGCGCGCAACTAGGGCGCAACTAGGGCGCAACTAGAGCGCAACTAGGGTGCAAGTAGTACGCAACTAGGGTGCAACTAGGGCGCAAGTAGGGCGCAAGTGAGACGCAACTAGGGCGCAACTAGGGCACAATTAGGGCGTAGCTAGTGCCCAACTGAGGCGCAACTAGGGCGCAAGTAGGGCGCCAGTAGGGTGTAAGTAGGGTGCAATAAGGGCGCAAGAAGGGCGCAACTAGGGCGCAACAAGGGCGCAACTAAGACGAAACTAGGGTTCAAGTAGGGCGCAACTAGGGCGCAAGTAGGGCGCAACTAGGGCGCAACTAGGGCACAACTAAGGCGCAACTAGGGCGCAACTAGGGCGCAACTAGGGCGCAACTAGGATGCAACTAGGGCGCAACTAGGGTGAAACTAGGGCGCAACTAGGGTGCAACTAGAGCGCAACTAGGGCGCAACTAGGGTGCAAATAGGACGCAACTAGGGCGCAACTAGGGCGCAATTAGGGCGCAACTAGGGTGCAACTAGGGCGTAACAAGGGCGTAACGAGGGTGCAACTAGGGCGCAACGAGAGTGCAACAAGGGCGCAACTAAGGCATAACTAGGGTGCAACTAGGGCGCAACTAGGGTGCAATTAGAGCGCAACTACGGTGCAACTAGGGCGCAACTAGGGCACAACTAGGGCACAACTAGGACGCAATAAGGTCGCAACTAGGGCGCAACTAGGGTGCAACTAGGGTGCAACTAGGGCACAACTAGGGCGCAACCAGGGCGCAACTAGGGCGCAACTAGGGTGCAACTAGGGCGCAACTAGGGCACAACTAGGGCACAACTAGGACGCAATGCAAGTAGGGCTAGGGCGCAACTAGGGTGCAACTAGGGTGCAACTAGGGCACAACTAGGGCGCAACCGGGGCGCAACCAGGGCGTAACTAGGGTGCAACTAGGGCACAACTAGGGCGCAACTAGGGCGCAACAAGGGTGCAACTAGTGTGCAAGTTGGGCGCAACTAAGGCGCAACTAAGGCGCAACTAGGGCGCAAGTAGGGCACAAGTAGGACGCAACTAGGACACAACTAGGGCACAAGTAGGGCGTAGCTAGTGCCCTACTAAGGCACAACTAGGGCGCAAGAACGGTCCCAGTAGGGCGCAAGTAGGGTGCAATAAGGACGAAAATAGGGTGCAACTAGAGCGCAACTAGGGCCTAACTAGGGCGCAACTAGGGCATGACTAGGACGCGACTAGGGCGCGACTAGGGCGCAACTAGGGCGCATTTAGGGCGCAACTAGGGCGCAACTAGAGCGCAACTAGGGCGCAACTAGGGCACAACTAGGGCGCAACTAGGGCGCAACAAGGGTGCAACTAGGGCGCAAGTAGGGCGCAAGTAGGGCGCAAGTAGGGTGCAACTACGGCACAAGTGGGGCACAACTAGGCCGTAACAAGGGCGCAACTAGGGCGCAACTTGAGCGCAACGAGGGTGCACCGAGGGCGCAACGAGGGCGCAACGAGGGCGCAACAAGGGCGCAACAAGGGCATAACTAGGGCGCAACTAGGGCGCAACTAGGGCGCAACTAGGGTGCAACTAGGGCGCAACTAGGGCGCAACTAGGGTGCAACCAGGACGCAACTAGGGCGCAACTTGGACGCAACTAGGGCGCAACTAAGGCGTAACTAAGGCGCAACTGAGGCGCAACTAGGACGCAAGTAGGGCACAAGTAGGACGCAGCTAGGGCGTAACTAGGGTACAACTAGGGCGTAGCTAGTGCCCAACTGAGGCACAACTAGGGCGCACGTACGGTGCAACTTGTGTGCAACTAGGGCGCGCACTCAGGGCGCAACTAGGGCGCAACTAGGGCGCAACTAGGGTGCAAGTATGGCGCAACTAGGGTGCAACTAGTGCGCAAGTTGGGCGCAAGTAAGACGCAACTAGGACGCAACTAGGGCACAACTAGGGGGTAGCTAGTGCCCAACTGAGGTGCAACTAGGGCGCAAGTAGGGCTCCACTAGGGTGTAAGTTTGGTGCAATAAGGGCGCAAGAAGGGCGCAACTAGGGTACAACTAGGGCGCAACTAGGGTGCAACTAGTTTGCAAGTTGGGCGCAAGTAGGGCTCCACTAGGGTGTAAGTTTGGTGCAATAAGGGCGCAAGAAGGGCGCAACTAGGGTACAACTAGGGCGCAACTAGGGTGCAACTAGTTTGCAAGTTGGGCGCAACTGGGATGCAACTTAGGCGCAACTTGGGCGCAAGTAGGGTGCAACTAGAGCGCAACTAGGGCGCAACTAGGGCGCAAGTAGGGTGCAACCAGGGCGCAACTAGAGCGCAACTAGGGCGCAACTAGGGTGCAACTAGGGCGCAACTAGGGTGCAACTAGTGTGCAAGTTTGGCACACTAAGGCGCAACTAAGGCGCAACTAGCGTGCAAGTAGGGCGCAAGTAGGACGCAACTAGGGCGCAACTAGGACACAACTAGGGCGTAGCTAGTGCCCAACTAAGGCACAACTAGGGTGCAAGAAGGGTGCCAATAGGGCGCAAGCAGGGTGCAATAAGGGCGCAAGTAGGGTGCAACTAGGGCGCAACAAGGACGCAACTAGGGCGCAACTAGGGCGCTACTAGGGCGCAACTAGGGCACAACTAGGGCGCAACTAGAGCGCAACTAGGACGCAACTAGGGCGCAAGTAGGGCGTAACCAGGGCGTAACTAGGGCGCAACAAGGGCACAACTAGGGCGCAACTAGGGCGCAACTAGGGCGCAACTAGGACGCAACTAGGGCGCAACTAGGGCGCAACTAGGGCGCAACTAGGGCGCAACTAAGG
>SZWC01010192.1:6742-29068 GCA_023375785.1 Penium margaritaceum
CGGGGGGAGGGGGAGGGGTGGGCTTACTTGGTGGTGAAAAGTCTCGTCTCTGCCGTGAGGAGTCTGGGTATGGAAGTGTGGACGTCAGTCAGCCCAAGAGTCAGAACGTGGTGCAGAAAATTGCCGTCGCACACCACTTTGAACGGCTCTCGGAAACCGCAGCACGTGCGGAAAAAGCGCAGATGCCGCCGGTTCTGCTTCTGCCGTTTAACCTTCATGGTTGTCGCTTCTGCTACTGTTACCGCTCGTGTCGGAGGTTGTGGTCGAGTAGCCGCGGTTGCTTCTGCTGCCGCCGCTGCCGCAGCTGCTTGCAGCAAGTAGAATTGTCACTGCTTTTGCTGCTTCTGCTGCTGCTTCTGCTGCTGCTGTTGCTGTTGCTGCTGCTGCTGCTACTTCTGCTGTATAATATGCGGCTCACTTCAGCCGCGTTTTCGGTCATGCGATTCTACCTACCCCTCGCAATTCGGTTTTCGTTGGGGCGTCGTCTAGCATCAGCCATGACACTTAGAAAAATGCAATATTAGCATGGTTTTTAAAGTAGCACACTAGAATAGCCGGTCGCTGTACGAGTAGACAAAAATGTCCACCCCGTCAAGTAGCACACAAAAACGGCCAGTCTCTGTACGAATACACAAATTTGTCCACCGCGTGAAGTAGCACACAAAAATTTGCAGTGCAAAAATGTCAACTAGAAAAAAATCACACAAAAATGTCGAGTGCGCATAGGTGATGCAACATGGACATAGACCCTTGCACAACTTTTATGGCCTCTGTACATCGTAATAGTTGTTTCTCTCTTTACAAGAAAGGTCGAGTAAGTGAAAGTATGGTTAGAAGGTGCGTTTCACTCCCTTAATGGAACAGGGCCTTACGTGACAAAGTTCGCTACTCATTTTTTTTTCTTGCATGGAGTGATTCTTGGTGGAAGTTTGTGTGTGCTATTTAATGGAAGACTACTTTTTTGTGTGCTACCAAGAAGTAGCACTCAATAATATCTACCTAGACTCACTCCACGCAAGGAAGAAGAAAGTGTTTGTAAACTTCGTCGCATAGGGTCTTGTTCCAACAACGGAGTGAGACACATTTTAACCAAACTTGCACTTACTCGACCTTTCTCTTAAAGAGAAACAACACTTGCCAAGTGTCAAGGCAATAATTTTTTTGGCAAGGCTCTACTGCCACATGGCATCACCTGCGCGCATTGGACACTTATGTATGCTTTTTCGTAAGAGGAAATTTTTGCACTCGATATTTTTGTGTGCTACTTCACGCAGTGGACAAATTTTTATGCTCGTGCAGCGACTCGCCATTTTTGTCTGCTACTTGACGTGGCGGACATTTTTGTGTGCTCGTTCAACAACGAGCAATTTTCGTGCGCTACTTTGAAAAAATTGCTAAAATTTCATTTTCTCCCATAACATTACAGGGTCCGACATACCGCTGGCAGATATGCAAAGCCACTTTTTTCGTTCGTGGCGAACGAGGTCCGGCATTTTGGGTGGGCTTGCCATCAAGACGCAAATTGGAGGACATAATTGTGGTAACGTCCATGACGTATAGTAATCGGCCTAATTCCGTTGTACCCAGTGTTTGAGCATTCGAATTTTCTCCTGGCCAATTTTTTCACTGAAAGGAACATGGTACTCGCTTTTCACAAAGGATGCACACTTTACCCACTTTTCTCGTAGCGAGTGAGATCATGCAAATCGTGCCCACTTTTGGGAAGAAACATAGGCTACAACGGTCAATGAGCAATTATTCTGCATAATGGATACGAATCGTATTAAATTTTACATTTTAATGTTTTCAAACAACATTTCATTTACTACGAAGCTGAGGCATGTCTTGCTTTCTAAAGAAACAAGATTTATTGTACTTTAAGACATGTGGTGGTGTTTTGTGTATAACAATTAGGGGGTATGGTTTGTGTCTCGTTCACAAAAATCTTTTGGTTCATTTCGTACACATGACTACTGATCCTCCATGTACGTCACCATCACATAACTGTGCCCGACCACAGTCACGTGATGTGCTCTTTCCCTTATGGAGCAAGAAAAACAGGATCCGGTGAGTACAACTAAAAGAAACCACGGTAACAGGCTTGCTCTCGGCACCCAACTAGCCCGTCCATTATCTGCTCGACTAGTCATCAGCGGCAAAGGCCGACAAACATTATCCGTCGGTTGACTAGATGGGTTCTGCTCGAAATTCCATAGACCTTTTTTTCGTACAGCCTTTCTAACGGTGAGAGAAGATTGGTGTCGATTACAACATTCAACGGCTATAAAATAATTGTAGACGTCAAATGGCATGCGACGGTTTCTCGCAAGTAAAGAAACTATGCATAATCCAAAGTCCCTTTATATGTACGTGACTTGTCACACAAATTCATGGACACCCATGGAAGGCATCGACGACGTCGTCAATATCGTCGATGTTGGCCATCGATAGTCGACAACGGCGATATTCGCTGAGGTGAGGGAGGGGGGGGGTTCCCTTAGTTTGTATGTTTTGTTGTCTTGACGTCGATCCTGCATGAATACCCCAAGAGAACCGGAACAAAGTACGACACAGCATTTGCTATNGGGCCAAAACCGCGGTAGTTGAGGGTCTCCGACCCTCAACTCATCCCATCCGTCGCCCCACAGGCCAGGTCCAGTCCAAGCCACGTGGCACACTGGCGCTACATTCCTCCCACACAGGAATGGACCCGCCCACGGTGTCCACCATGGGTATTGAACCCCGGCACTCTGATACCAAATGTAACGAACGGACGGGAAGCTTGGCCCACTGGGCCAAAACCGCGGTTTTGGCCCAGTGGGCCAAGCTTCCCGTCCGTTCGTTACATTTGGTATCAGAGCGCCAGGGTTCGAGTCCCTCTGTGGACGCTGAGGCGGGTCCACTCCTAGGTGGGAGGAGTGTAGCGCGGGCCGGCTTCTCCTCATGGCTTGAATGGGTCCTGGACTGTGGGCGATTGGATGGGATGGATTGAGGGTCGGAGACCCTCAATCACCGCGGTTTTATATGACAAGTCACGTACTTTATATGTACGTGACTTGTCACACAAATTCATGGACACCCATGGAAGGCATCGACGACGTCGTCAATATCGTCGATGTTGGCCATCGATAGTCGACAACGGCGATATTCGCTGAGGTGAGGGAGGGGGGGGGGTTCCCTTAGTTTGTATGTTTTGTTGTCTTGACGTCGATCCTGCATGAATACCCCAAGAGAACCGGAACAAAGTACGACACAGCATTTGCTATTATTGCGCATGCCCCCCCCTGCCTCTCAATTGCACCCTCAGGTGGTAACTCCAACAGATGCGTTATCCCACATTGCATATATCAACCGATAACGCTGATATTGACCGTCGATGGCTGATTTTGGCGAATCTTTGTCCACATGAAAGTAGTCGTGAACAAAGGGGTGTTTCAAATAGTCTTACCCTCAACTTTTAAAGTGGTATGTGGATAACACAAGGAGAATGAGAGAACAAGAGATGGAGAGGTAAAAAAAGAAAGGAAAAGAACCGGAGGGCGAGAGACAAAGAGACAAAAAAAAGACTACATGAAAATAATGTAACAGCAAGAAAGTTTTATCTTGTGCATGTATTTTATTTCCAGCTCTTGTTGCATGTTTTTTCATGAAAGAAAAAATTTCACAATACGAAACCTAATTTAATTCTCTTTGTTTGGTAGAGGTTTTGTTTTCATGTCCTGTTCCTTGGCGGAGCGTCACAGTTGGTGTGGAAAGTATTGAAAGTTTCTTTGTACTCACTTTATTCGCAATGGACATCCAGAGTATTAGTTCTTAACAGTGGCCCTTACGAGTGTCTTTTTGCATTTCTTGGACGTTAGAAGTATTCGTTTGCAAAAGTTGCCATGAGGTTCTTTTTGTGTGAAATTTGGGTTTACAGTAAATTAGTTGAAAAAACAATGGATATGGGGCAAATGTACCCTACAATGATCCCTTAACTGAGTGGGCATTTATTTTTATGCCGAACGGAGCGTAGATGGTGAACATGCATGAGTTGTGAGGCAGAACACGGTTTGAGAATTTGAGACACTTCAGCAATTTAAAATCAGTTGTAAGTGTACGATGACAAGTGTCGAAATGATCGAACACATACATACAACCGTCGAGTTATAAATGAGGCGCAGTCAGTGTCGTGGGGTCGATCGTCGAGCGACGCGTGTGTAGTCACGTCGTAAATGGTTGGATGGAGAATCTCTAACGTGGAATTGAGGGGCTTTGAAGATTGACGGTGAAGATGCAAGATGCATCTTAAAAAATCGCAATATCTCGTGATGCATTGAGAACTCAACCGAAAGATCGTGACACTTTTGTCGATGATTCTTGAAAGTGGTTGAAGTTGTCAGAATGTGCAAGAAGGATCGCCGGAAGGTGAGGTTCGTTGGCCGAATTGCCCTCAACCGTCGAAGTGAAGACCGGGGCCTCGACGCGCGGTGCGCTATTTGTGTCATGACAGAAGTACCCACTCGGAAAGATTAGGAACTCGTGTACATCTGGTACGTAACATCTATGTCCTTATGCTCATGGCCCACCACATTACGTTCAGATTTTACTACGGCGTTACATGCTTGGTAGTGAGAAGAAAGAAGTGATACTTTTAGTGAGAGGAGGTTCGGGATGTTGACGGGGCGTGGGTCAACGCTTACGTGTGCTTCAGCACAAGCTTCCGCATGTCCTTCAGGGAAAGTCCTTAGGGTATGCGATCTTGGAGTTGTATAGACATACGATCACGGGAATCTATGCGTTTGGATCGCATATGGACACATTTTGCCGCCCAGCCGGGCAAGTCTACGCGATCGTGGACGACGAAAGATCAGCTTGGACGTGTCGGACTCCCTCTAGTCTTCCTTGTTCACACATCTGTCTGATTAGTTTAGAGCGGACCGGACAACTCGTCAGGCCGTCCCATGGGTGTGCAACCATGACGATCCATGTGACTCTAAGAAAACATACCCTCAAAAGTGAGCATTGTTACCATAGCCAAGTACGGCCTCCGTACATTTATGGCTAGTAAAAGAGATTGTTTTGTGAGCCGCCTTGTGACTTTGGAAGCCAAGGTTTTCATGGTTTTGTTCAAATGGAGTGATTTGAGGGTGGCTGATGTCGTCAGATGATACATTTTACTACGTGGATGCACACCCCCCTTTTTGGCCGAATTCACATTTGAATTCTCTTGATTGAACGTTGGAGATTAAGGAAATGAAATTCGCCTCCAACCTCAATCGCGTCGCTCATGTAAGGTTGTGTCACCATGGAGGATATAAATCCTCCATCGGCAAGCACTTTCATGCACTCGTGTACACTTAGATCTAGTCTTCGTGCAACAAATCCGTCGCCCATGCAAGAATCAACAAACAACCACCTTGTACATGACTTCCCTGCATCAACACCCCCTTCGTTTTAAGCAGCTTCGAGCTCTGTCAAAGCCACCAACTAAGCCGTTGTACAACAGGCACACATGGGAGGAGGCTTGTTCTGGGGCATGGTGGGCCATGTGCAACCCCACAACAAGTATGCATTTCACCAAGTGCCTTATCCCTAACAACGAAATGTTGGATGATCCCCGTGATGTAGACATGAGGTTTGACAAACGACCGTACATTTTCGGAGATCTTCCGGATTCCTTACGTTGAAGTGGCATGGCATCACGTCCACCAGCTATGGTGTGGACAGGTCGTGTGGCATGAACCGACCAAATGGAGTCCCTACTTGCGCCAGCCATCATTGCTATGCATTTTCTGTCAACGCCAAACCTTCATATCATGCAAGTGCCGAAGGAGTCGCACAATCCAAGAAATAGTGTTGCTACAACTGACACCATTACATATGGTGGCCTCTACAAAGGATGGTGGAGCATCGAGCGCGAACGAGCTCAACGCGCATGTGTTATACTACGCAAATGTGCTTCGTCCCACACGCAGTTGGATGGCGAACATGCACAAGCATGTCAAGAAAAAGCTGAAAACTACCTCGAACCTCAATGAGCCGCTCATGAAGAGCCGCATTGCTAATATTGGCAAGGTATGGCAATTTGCACGTAACCTCATCGGATGCAGCTGTAGCCAATTCAACCACGTGACCTAGATGATCGAGCTAGACAATGACAAGTGCTTGGAAGTTAATCGCAAGAACTCAAAGGCATGCAAGTTACATAACCCTGACATGTCATGGTACACCTTACAAAAACGTTGTTTTATCCTAATAAAGCAGCAAGGGACAACATCGTCACAACTGACATTGTCAAGCCACTTACTGCTATAGAGCTTCCAGTGCACCGAGAGGTGCTTGCTGATATTGAGTATTTATGAAGTATTTTGCCCATGTCGAGAGGTATTTTGAGAGAGTGGAAAAGATTCTTAAGGACGCTATGAAGATCGAGTGAGCCATGAAAAATGATGGCTCAAAAACACCAGAGTAACAAGCTCGGATTGTTGGGTGCATTGTATACGGATGAGTTACTTGNGTGCTTGCTGATATTGAGTATTTATGAAGTATTTTGCCCATGTCGAGAGGTATTTTGAGAGAGTGGAAAAGATTCTTAAGGACGCTATGAAGATCGAGTGAGCCATGAAAAATGATGGCTCAAAAACACCAGAGTAACAAGCTCGGATTGTTGGGTGCATTGTATACGGATGAGTTACTTGAGTTGTATTCACATTCATGCGGTGATCTGCGCCAGCAGGTTGTGTAGCGAGTGCTTGGCATAGACCCGGAAAAAAATCCCAAGTATCCAAACGCTTCTAATGAGGAAGGTGCGGCCAGTAGCATGCATATAGGAGAGGATGGCACGGTGCAGGGTCTTGTAACTGTGCAAGCAAGGGCTTAAACAGCCAAGCATCTTCTTGCAAACAAGATTGTAGAGCAGGCAGTAGATAGATTTTACTTTTAGAAACTGTGGAATGTTGTTGTGATTTCATGTTATTGAAGAGATAGTCATCATTTCATCCGACAATATAGAAATCAATAAAACGGTTTAATCAACAATGAATCTGACGAATCTGTTGTGGACAGCTCACCTGTTCTGAAATCGTCCCACATCCACTCAGCATCTATGGAACGTACATTTCTAGTCCATCCTATGCCGTGCCCCAATGTAGTTCTTTTCGTTGCTTTTTGTGAAAGGAGTACATGGATGTCTTTGACACTGTTATCCACAAAGTTGACAATGTTCTGTGCAATAGTGCATGCCAAAATCAATAGCCCCTGGAAACTGTCCTCAAAATGTCGCACACCTTACAAGATCTAGAACCGTACTTTCAGATCTCCAAATGCATGTTCAATACAAGAACGAATAGCCACATGCCTTTGACTAAAAATATCCTTCCGATTTTGCGACAACAATGATCCCAGCCCAAACCTCTGCAAATAGTTCGTGATCCCATAGTACAGGGTCATCAGATCATGCGCATCTAGACAGGAAGCTTACGCCAACATTTTTTTTCTTCTTTTGTGATAGTCGAAATCCCTTGTAAAAAGCTCTAGAAAACATGTGCACATCATGCGCACTGCCTTCCCAACCGACATCGACATATTTGAAAATGAAATCATGGTTACAGGCTACTAGCACATTCTATGTGATTTCATAATGTCAGATAATGTACGTCATGTGACGCATAGAATTGACATTGACGGGCACGTGAGTCCCGTCTGTTTCTCCCACGCAGTTTTGCATCCATGGCATGCACTCTGTCCTTCCGATCTAGCGATAGGAGGTATTGCATCCGTTGTTGCCATGCTAATCACCACATGTACAACCTCAACAAGGGCACTAAAGACCTCATGTAGGCTGCGTGGGACAATGGGTGCAACACGTTGAAAACATTCCATGAGCTATTTCATGGTCATATTGAAGGAGATGCACTTAAGGAAGATGAGCAGCTGCTCCTTGAGCCTTATCCGTGTGTCATGAAGACTAAGTGATCTACGCATGAAATTGATGAATCGCTCGCATGATGCCATCGCCAGCTTACTTATGATGTATAGACGTTGAGGATAACCGTCGTTTAGTTCTTGTAGCCATGCGGGTTTGGACAGGGCGCCAGTAATCATGGGCTGCCTTTGTAAACTTCTCATTAGATGATGGACAATATCCATGACGATCTCCCTCAGTCTTACTCAAAATTGCATGCCTAGCTCAATCACCCATCAAACAAGAACGTGGCAGACGGCCGTCCTAGCATTACGTTGGCTGTCCATCGTTGCGTGCTCAATGCAAGAACTGCTGATCCATGGTGTTCAATGCATTGTGGAAGCATGGTACTTCGACCTACATCCCATTGAGTGAACAAAGCACAATGGGATATGCGTCATGTGTCCAGGGATCCAAGGGTCGAATTCCCAATGGTCAAGAACAGGACGTCTACTTATAGCCAAAGAAGTGAAAACCGTACCAACGTGCGGGAAGATATGTAAGGATCCAAATGAGAGCATTGTTTCAATTCAGAGATGGAATTCCGAAGTTGACAGTGTTCCTGGAGGTCAACAACGCTTTTCTACAGGAAAGCCACAGAACTGGCCATAAAGCCTTTCGGTTTAGCACATTTTTCTCCACTTCCCCGACCTTAGGTGTTACGNCTACTTATAGCCAAAGAAGTGAAAACCGTACCAACGTGCGGGAAGATATGTAAGGATCCAAATGAGAGCATTGTTTCAATTCAGAGATGGAATTCCGAAGTTGACAGTGTTCCTGGAGGTCAACAACGCTTTTCTACAGGAAAGCCACAGAACTGGCCATAAAGCCTTTCGGTTTAGCACATTTTTCTCCACTTCCCCGACCTTAGGTGTTACGTTCTAGGATGTTGTGACAGATTCGACCACTTCTATGAATTGTCAACAGAACTGATACAAACCATATCGATCTCTACACATTGTTCCCTCAACTTCTCTATTGTGACGCGAGCAATTCCCGTCTTTACATACAACTGGATTTGACCACTCGATCGTGTTCATGCCCATGCAGATCCTTAATGCGGACCGAATTGGCTTTGAGGTGCCGTCATGTGGTCATCTACCTGTCCGTAGCTAGAAGAAGGTTGCCACAGAATGCCAGAGACTTGCTAGGGCTCTCTACTATTATTCTATAGCCTCTGGGATTTTCTCAGTGGCCTAGCCTCGTGCCTGACTTGAAGTTCTTTGACTTGTATTTCCATTGATTTGTGGGAGATTAGAGCAGTCATTTTCTGTGGCTCAAGAATCTAATGACATAGGTTAATTCTTCATTTGGATGTGTGTGCACTAATTTACGGCCAAAATAGTGGTTTTGGGCCAGTTTAGTGCAAACTGACCTCCCGCGGTACACACCTTGACTAGTGCCCACAGAAGCTATTCATTCTGTGTGATTTGTTGCTGCCATCTCTCTTCGTACATTGAAGCTTATGAAGCTTATGATACTATGTGCATCCCTCCTAGATAGACTCTTGTTGTTCTTGCACCTGCCTTGCATGCTAGTGTGCTTGCTGAGTACTCATTGTTGCCACAATAGTGGCAAGAGTGCTAGGAGGCTTCCCAGCAATATCTCATTTTTCACAAGGCCAGAATTCATAAAGACATGCTTCAATATTCTCAAAATGAAATACCTTTTCTATGGAGTTTTTCAAAGCAGCCTCTCAGGACGTGGCATCACACTTGTTTCTTGGCTCAAGTGCTTAAGTATGCATTGCTATTGTTTTTGCCAAGAATAACATGCTCTCAATACTTCCATCAGTAATAATCAAAGTACAATTCTAGGTACTAATGACAAGTTATCCCAACATACCAAATACTTGAATTGTTGTTTGCTCCACGAATACTACGTTTTCGCCACCTATGTTTTGCTTGGTGGAACATTTGGTATGAGAGTGCAATGGTACCCAACGTGCAACCGAAAACTTTATTCCTAGGAAAACACCTTGCACAGGTCCTTTGCATATATCTGCTATCCAGATTTTACACACATCACAATGAAAGAAACTCCATTTGGCCAATGGACCTTGCGTCAAGCAGCGATAACGCGACAAATGCTTTGACGATGGAGGGTCAACATCAAGTGATTTACGATGCTCTCCAGGTGTCCTAGGCAGCAACAATAGCAGGCTTTGGTACAAATGGTGGAACCTTGATGACTCTGACAACCAATTCAGTGATGGAATCCTCGGGCTCGGCGAACCCCTCGCCTTCGTCATTCTCCATCGGGGATACACCTGGTATGATGAGAGGAGGCATCGGCTGAGAGGCTTGCATTAATGAAAACATGTGGAAATTTTATCAAAACTCGAAAGCCTCAGCAACCATCTCCTCCAACAACTAACCATAGCAATGAAGGACCTATGGAATGTGTGTTTGCGTGAAGTTATGCTCAGTGAAAGAAACAATCAACTCTTCAGCTAATCCCACATCTAATAGGCTTTACCCCGATCAAAAAGAAGTGTGAGGTATGAAAATAGGACATATCAAGACTCGATGACATGATAGTGAGTAGAATCCTAGAAGAGCCACACCTTTGCCAGGGAATATCAAGAAAGACACTCATGTGATCCCTAAGGAAGACCTTGGAGCCCTAATTTTCCTTAGTGTATCAAACAAATACTAGAAAACCCCAGACGCGTGCGACCTGCAGGTAGACACAATGGCCGAACCAAAACTTGTACGCTTTGACTTGGTCTGGCAGATGATTGTGTTTGAGGTGGTTATAAGCGCACGTTATGGAGGAGAAGGCCTCAAAGGCAAAGGACTTCAGAAGACCACAAACATAAATGAATGGTGTATAACACATCCTCCGTGGTGTGTTTCTAGCACTCAGACACGTTGTTTTTCTTGGGTTTGGCAGGGTTGGAAATCCTGTTAAAGATACCGTGCTCGTCGAAGAATGCTTTTGTCTTTCTAACAAATTCTCAAATACGGTCCGATGGCAATGTGTAGGGAGTATGACGGGATTGATGCACAGGCATGACCACCCAAAGGCAAACTGCTAGAACGGCATCACTCTTGTGATGGAAGTTGTAGACCCACCGCATCCGGGTGAAGTCATTGGTGAGGGTGAAGACGTACTTACCAAGGTAGACAATGACACAACTTGGAGGAGAACGAGTAGTTCCAAGTGGACTGACTCCAATGGGCACTGAATTTTTTAGACATGATAGATGTAGCAATGCATCTTACCCTGCACACAAGATAAACAATCGGTCTTGGTTGGCTTCACAAAAGAAGCCGCATCAAGACTAACCTCTCACACATTCTCTCTTTTGTCACCAACCATGCTCCTCCTTGTGCCGATTCCTAAGGAATTGTGGATTCTAGGCCAGTAGATGGGTCTATCTCGGTCCCCATATGTATCACTCAGTTTTTGGATGGTCACTATCCCAACATCGTCGTAATGCCATCGATTACCTTTCCTGTCCTAGTGGCCATTCTTGCACTTATCCGCACAAAGGTCATTATGAGTTCTTGTGATCCCTTGCATGTCCCATCCCTTGTGGATTATCCTATGATTTTGCAAGCCTCTATGCACACAGATTCTCTAACGCTTGTGCCCGCCTTTGCACCAATAGTGCCTCCTAGGGGTATGCCTCCCCTGCTGCCCGCAGCCTCCCCTAAGCTTCTTCATGCACTTGCCACAATACCTCATAGTCCAAGCTTTGCACCTATCTACGAGCTTGTGGCCACTATGTTTGTATCTCCACAGTGTACTCCTGATCCGGAGACAAGCACCCTGTTCACTTGTGATCCCTATGCTCATCTCCGACCACTGTCGTCTAATGCTCAAGATCTGGTTGTCTTGGACGTGAGGATGAGCTCTAAAGGAAAAAGGTCGAAGACGACAATCCGGGGTGTGCCCCCTTGTCCTTCCTGTGGACAGCTTTCATAGATTAAAAAAAAACGAAACACGGTGACATGCATGGCCTCGTGACGCATCCACATGTGGATGATAAGGCTCTCTGACCCGTCCGATATACACCTACAACAGAGCATCACAAGCTTTCAATCTTGGCGATTCAACATTGGCAACATCTGTCCGACTCGACGGTTCGAACTGATCTAGGGAGACCACCCGAAGTGCGGATGTCTCACAATGTTGCTCTCTTTGATGTTGGCCTGAACAGTCAGCCATTTTGGTTCACCGTTGAGGTCGGCTTGCATGGCCTCGCGGACAGGCACCTTGCAGCAGGGCAGTTCTGCAAATGTTTTGGCCGCCTCAAGCCTGTTTGATGCAGTGAACTGGAACCCACCAAAGAAGCAGCCGCTCACAAGTGACTTTCTCACCAAAGACCTGAGCAAGGATTGTGAGCTGTGCCCCACAGATGCCAAGAATCCCAGCTTTCTATGCGGCTCTTGTTCTAGAAATACTGCCTGGACATGTGACCGCATATGGGGGCAATTCGCTTGCAGCAATACTATTGTCAGCAAGTGCTCTCACCCTCCTCCTTTATGCCGAGATGCCCTTGGTTTGGAGTGGTACCCACCATCCCCGGCTGGATGGCAGACTTACTATGTCAGTCTCTACAAGGGAGAAGGAGCAGAGTGGGACACAATGGCCAAGCCTGTCTAGTGGCTGAAGCTGTGGGAGAAGAAGCAAAAGGAGGCCCGGGCTACACTGGGTGGTGTCACGCTGGTGGTGGACAGGGACGATGAGGAAGCAGAGAAGCAGCAGAGGCAACTAGTTACAACAATGTTGCGGGGTGAGGTTCCCATCTTTGACATGAACAAGGCAGCCTTCTTTTGGCAGTCCACAATGGTTGAGCACACAGACCAGTCCAGGAACAAAAAGGTCTAGCTAAGCATTGTCAATTTGATGGCCATCTCAGCCCTGCCCATCTCTTTTTGTTGTGAAACAGTGCTGAGAGAGGTCGCTAATATGCCAAGAAGGTTATCCCTGCTGTCCGGCTGCCTGCAAGGTCCATTATGGTGGGTGACCTGCTTCCAAATCTGGACAAGGAGCTGAAATCACTTGACGCTCCTTTGACACAGGGTTGGAGCACTTATGGGTGTAGTCTTGCCGTTAATGAGTGGTCTGGCCGGCAGGTCAGACCAATTTACAATGCCATGGCTGTCAACGCCATGGTTTTTGTGCACCTTGTCTCTCGTGACGCCAGTGAATTAACCCAGGACGTAGAGCAAGTGGCCTACATGAACGAGGCATCTATTGAGATGGTTGGAGAGGAAAACATTCTCTGTCATCTGCAACAACGCATCAGAGAACAAGAAGGCATTCCCGAGGCTACAAAAAATTTATCCATGATTGTTCTTTTAGGGGTGTTGTGTACACAACGTGGACCTCATCATGAAGGATGTGGGGAAATCTGCGTGGGGTGTCAGTGTCATTGTGCGGTGTGAAAAGATCATAGCCTTTTTCAGGAACAACGCAAGGTCAAGGACGTACCTGAAGGAGAAGACAGTAGGCAAAGTGTTGAAGAACCGGTGCGACATTCACTTTGCCTTGGTCTACTGTATGGTTGAGAGGCTTCTAAAGCTTTGGGAAGAGTTGGAAACATTTGTTTGCCTAGAATTGTGGAAGAAGATTGGTTCACACCGTGATGTCAGCTTTCGGTCGAGGAAGAGGGAGGTGAGGCGCTTTGTCAGGAGGAAGTTCTTCTGGGTGTAGATGCGTCAGCTGAAAGAGTTGTTTTAGCTATTTACCATGGTCCCGAGGGTTGCGGACAAGCCAGGTGGGAGTGAAGGTGAGATTTATGAGGGACTGCTAGAGTGTGCTGAGTCTCTGAAGACTCTCTCTATGTGTGCAGTTATAGTTTACAAAAACCTCTTCTACACGCAAAAAGGGGACAATGTTTATTGAAGAAAGTGTTGTTCAATGCCCATTATTCCACATAATTTTGCATTTTCCAGTCTTCTTTTCAAGAAAGATATGTCTATTACATGTAATGAGGTGGAAGAGCTCATGAAATCTTGAGTGAGCATCTTCTGGAGGAGATGATCAGCTCGGTCAGTTCACAGTCACTCATCCGATAGGTCCCTTTCACTACCAGTCTCTTACTTGGCTTTCGGCTGATTTGCTAGTTGACATTTTCTTGCTCGGGTAACTCTTATTGTAGTTGTTTGGGAAACACTCTTTTCAACGCTTTGTTTTGTGGTGCAAACGCCTTGGCTACATCCAAAATATGTGTTCTTCTAACAGTCCTTTTGATGATGTGTTGGCTGTAAACATTGTGTCCTCTCTTGTAGGCTCAAGTTAGACTTGCCACGCAACGCAAGAGCTCCACGTTGTAGTTATCTATTGTCCACATCAAGTAAGGTGGGAAGTGTGAGTCCTCGTATTTTGGCTGTTGCAACTTGCTCTTATGCTTCAATTCATTCTATTTAACTCCACGATTGCATCCAATTGTAGACGCTACATTGTGGGTGGCACAAATAGAGGCAATTGTTGATTCCTCTAAGTTATACTCGGGATTATGATAGTGAAGGAAATCCGGCCCCATAATAAAATGGTGGTCGCTCATTAAGGGTTTCCTTGGACCATTAAATCATACATTTTCACAGTTGACGGGTTAGAAAGGCTTAGAAAGTTGACGGGTCTAAAGTCGTTTATCATGAGTCTTGCCTTTAGACACCCCGAGTTTGGTCTAAATCCCTTCTTCACAACCATATCATTCACCAAAAAAACTGTGAGAAGTTCTTTAGTCTAGTAAAGTCAATACCATTTTTCGACTTCTGTTACCCCTTGGTTGCAACCATAGCAGAATCACCGGTCGGTCATCCTGACACCCCTTGTCAACATCTTGAAACTTAACAACTGATGTTTGTGTTGTTGTGAGCCATTCAGATGAGTGATTGGTCAGTGTAACCTTTTCGACTGGACGAGGGCTTTGCTATCTACTCCCACCCTCTGCCATTTCCCAACTGTGGGCAGAGGGTGGGGGTGTCATAGAATATATTGAATTTTGAATATCCCAATTTTTCACTATATTTCAAGGTTGAGATGAACGTTGTAATGAATAATAGTTTATCGGGTATGGAGATGCCACTTAAAAATGTCCTGAGTATTTTGCTATGCTAATCTTCTGTGAAAGGAACTGAAGCCTGTATCATGTGTCCAATCCTCATTCAGCTTTCAAAAACAAGCAAGAATAATGCGAGCAAAGTTGTTCTGTCTTTTGATGGAGTCAATATATCTAGCCACGTCGCATCGATCCACTCGAGAAGTAGAACTCTTACAGACGTTGATAGGGCTTCACCGGTATTCTTCTACTTTTGGATGCCCCTTGGATCAAACCACCAATCGAAAGTGATGTTATGCGACATCAAAGTCATTTTTGGGTTACGTAGAAAACTATTGTTATCGGTTCGTGCACCTGTTTTTGGGACGTCCGCCAGCCTGCAATCTGTTATTGTTACTTTGTGTCTGTGCAGGACACAGGAAATAAACCAAGAATATTCAACGGGGGGGACTCCTTTTTACCCACCATTTGAAAAAGTTCTGCGCAAGTTACCCACGTTTGAAAACTTCATTTACGTAATAGCCAGTCATGGGAGAAGATGACAAATATGCCCACTTTTTGACAGGTCCCTTCCGTTCTCCCCACACTTTTTAATTGGTAACCACAATGTCCAAAGTTAAAAAAACGATGCACGCTTTACCCACTCTTTACGAGGTGACTCCAATACCCACTTTGGACATCCGCTCATCACTAAACGTGACGAGCGGATGTCCAAGGCTCATGATCCTAGACACCGCGAATCCTGCAGAACGGACCCCACATCATCACTGTCGCAAGTGACATTGGACATTGAGGACCTAATCTTACTTTCTGAAAAGTACTAATATTCGTTCGTTTACAAATCGTTCCACCATTTGTAAACGAACAAATCGTGGAAAGATTGATTCCTTTACCACCATTGCCTGTTCGTCGACAATCGATCTGCTCAAAATACTCCTCATTGTTGAGGGACTATACACTTTGAGGAAAAATGAACGACACGATCTCTATGTGCCATATAGATCGAACAGTTATGGTTTGTCATATTCCCCAATGCAAATATTGGAGTTATCTCCGAATCTTTGTAAAGCCCCCGAGACAAAAATATGGGTGTGAGATCGTCGCCCTCGCTTCTTTTGTTCCATATCTCGTGCAATACGAGACATGGAAGTGAGGAAAAACCTTGCTTCGGAAGTGTGAAAGACAGTACCCTGTAAGATATATAAGTCCCCATTTTTTTACTGTGTATCGCACCATGCATCGCATGCCGGAAGAACAAAAGCAAGATCGGCGAGGTCGTCCGCGTATTATTTTCAGAAGATGTCAAGCATCGAAAGCGAATCCGTGCCTATTAAGTCGACCGAACAGTCGAGGAAAACTTTGAGCTGTTGGATGGTACGATCCTACGAACCACGACTAGGTATGTTTACAAAGAGATAGATGTTTGTGTCATATACATCTGCAATACTTATGTACGAGTGATGATCTCGAATATTTCTACGGAGAAACACTATATTGTATTATGTCCGATATGGTTTGTGATGAAAAACGTAGTTAAGGTTGACGAACTGCCGTCGAATAGGACAATCTCATGTCTCAACTATTTGCAAAGAAAGGTAACTTTCAAGCTAAGTCGCTACAAAGATAGAAACAAGGCCTTACTAGACGTTAGCTGTCCATTCTCAAAGAAGAGGAGCCGACGTCGTCGGCCTTGCTTCCCTCGTTCCGACGTGCGATGTCGCGTGCAACGTGCCGTATTGTTTTTTTGCGCGTAGTGTGCAAAAAAGTGAGTGGACCACCACTCGACCACACTCGAGCACGACTGTCCATGTCGGCAGGTGAACCCCACCCGCTGAATGCAAGAACAAGCTCAACAATGCAAAATAACCACGTTGTGGAGACGACATCGGAAGGAAACTTCGAAATAAGCACCCCAGCCAATACTGGCTGCGAAAGGTGACCATATTGTTTGATATTTTGGCAAATAACTGAAAACATTAAATTTGTGCTGTTGTATTCGCCGTCGCATCCCATGTAAACAATAAGAAAACAAATATCATGATGAATCCGTAGAATCCTAAAATATACTTAATATAATACCCACCGTTCCAAGAACATGCATATTATACCCGTATTCTAGTCAGGAATTTTCAGAAGTGGATACTTCGGTCACGGTTACTTGTGTAGGTAGCCTTGAATGCTAAACTAGCAAGCAAGCAAGTAAGCAGCAAGCAAGCAGCTGGCGACAGGTGAAACCATGGATCCGGTGGGGCAAGCTCAAAAAGCTAGTAAGAGTAATGGGGTGACAAGTGAGCGAAGTGAAGATAGCCGGTTGACCGGGCCACCCACGCGAATCACTCGACGTGGGGCCCGGACGCCACCCATGAATCGAACCTGGCCCTGGAGCGAGCGAGCTCCAGGCGGTTTCTCACACGCTGGTACAAACCGAACGTGTGGTCCCGAGGGATCAACAACGCGGTACACTATGCTAAAAGCATGCAAGTGTGTAGGAAACCAGTCACACCACAACCATGCATGTCAACAAGTGTATCCCCCATTTTGGCATGTGTCACCATCACTAAACTAAGGCTCTTCATGAGGACAATGTTGGTGTTGTGGCCATCACTCTGCAACTTGATGGTGCCACTATCACTGTGCGCCCCATGCTGCGTCACAGTCTTGCACTGAGGAGCCTTAGTCAAGATTAATCACCTACAGTGATGAGGTGTGTGTGTGTGCAAGGAGACAAGGGGGCACTTGCGTGTGTCATGACCATAACCAACACTCCCCCATGATCCATAGACGAATAGGCCACACACACATAGAACACAGAGCGAAGAGAACATCACAGGACTCACGTCAACCTGGGGCATCACGAGAACGTAACCGGCCAACAGCATGCACGGCTGCTTTGAACATTCCACTACTGAGCGCTTTAGTGAGAACGTCTGCACGCTGCTGACGAGTGTCGACCCAGACAACCTGAACTTCTCCAGCAGCAATGCGCTCGCGTACAAAATGATGCTCAATGTTGATGTGCTTAATGCGAGAGTGATGCATGCCATCGTGCTCGGCGATTGCCTATGCACTCTGGTTGTCACAGCGCAGGGTGATGCAACGAATGGGAACATGCAACTGCTGCAACAAGCGGGACAGCCACACACACTCACACGTACCTGCGCCCAGAGCCACGTACTCGGCCTCACTGGTGCTTCGAGCGACACAGCCCTGTTTTCCACTCTTCCAAGAGACAGCAGTCCCACCGACGAGAAAGATGTAACCAGTGCGGCTACGAGCATCCGTGTCATGTGCCCAGTCACTGTCTGTGTAGCCGTCAATGATCACAGAGGGCTGGGCATGGTAGCAGAGTCCCACGCGTGCAGTGGATAATGCGTAGCAGATAATACGTAGTGCAGCCTCGAGGTGTTTCTGTCGAGGCTCCTGGGAGAACTGGACAAGGAAGTTGACCACGAAGGCCACTTCCGCCCGAGTGGTGGTGGCGAGGTACATGAGGGAGCCGACCACACTAAGGTAGTCGGTGACGTCAATAGGCTCCCCTAGCTGCGCTGAGTCCAGCGACTTCAGCAAGCGCTGACCTACTGGAGGCATCGGTGTGGATGCGGTGGGGATGTCTGCAAGCAAGGAGGCAAAACGCTCCCCCAGTGTGCGGATGTATGCAGCCTGGTGTACGTCCAGGGTGCGACGCTGACGATCACGCTCAAGCTCCATTCCTAGAAACACTCGTGTAGGACCTAGATCCTTCATCTTGTACGCAGACTGCAGTAGATTCTTCACTGACTGGACAGCTGCGAGGCTGGGTGAGGCAATGAGCAGGCCATCAACGCAGACCAGTATGGCCACGAACGGCTCTGAGGGGGCACTCAAGAAGAGCGCTGGATCAACCGTGCTACGACGGTAACCTCCTCGCTCGAGAGTCGAGGAGATCTCCATATTCCAACAACACGGCGACTGCTTGAGCCCATAGAGAGCTTTGCGCAGTCGCCAAACCTTGTTCGTGCCATCGGTGAAGCCCAGGGGCTATATCATGTAGATTTCTTCATCGAGCTTCCCGTGCAGGAAGGCATTGTTGACATCCATCTGCTCCAGTTCCCAGTCGTGCTGGGCGACAAGACTAAACAGTGCTCGAGCAGTGGTGTACCTCCCGACTTGTGCAAAGGTCTCATCAAAGTCGACTCCAGGGATCTGGGAGAATCCCTTATCTGTGAGGCGAGCCTTGTACCGGTCGACGATTCCATCGGGCTCCAGCTTACGCCGAAGGACCCATCGGGCAGAGACTGCCTTGCGGCCTGCAGGTAGATCAACAAGCTCAAAGACTCCATGTTCCTGGAGAGCTGTGAGCTCCTCATGCATGGCCTTCTCCCAGAGGTCAGCGTCTGCTACCTCACGAGCCTGCCGGACAGTGGTAAGCTCAGGGAGAAGAGTGGGAAGGCCAGCGGCCGCGAAGCATGCAGCGACATACCCGGCGACGGAGGACTCAAGAGCACTGTGGAACTCATGGGCTACAAGAGCGTAGCCAACTACAGAGTTGGGGTGTACAACATCCACAGACAGGCCTAGTGCATCAAGGCCGGTGGGTCACACTTACGGACCAGCTGCGGAGGATGAGAATCTGGAGCGGGTGACCCGCTAAGTGGGTTGAGAGGCAGTGGGCGAACCCACGGGAACGGACTCAGCAGGCGTCCTGGAAGAGCGGGGGCGCTCGTGGGAGGACTGAGAGGACAAAGAGGGAGGAAGAGCACACAGTCTCCCCCCACGAGTGTAGGGCTCAGGACCGGAGATCGGGGCCTGAGGAGCGTCACCTACAGCAGTTTCAGGCGCCAGAGGGGACGCAGGGTCAGGAGAGTTGGGAGTAGAGTGGGCAGTGGACTGTGCGGGAGTGGGTGCTAAGTGTGAGGACTCGGGACTGTCTGTGGTCAGTGAGGACGCAGGGTTGCCAGCTGAGGGCAAGGACGACACGGACTCCGAGGAGGGCTCTGATGCACCCGAGGACGAGGAAAGGGAGTCCTCGTCAATGTCCCTGGGGGTAACAGTAGGGGACGCCGTGTGAGAGGAAGAGGAGGACGCTCGGAGATCGGAGGTTGGAACAGAGCCACCCCTCCCAAGCCGACAAAGCGAGGTGAGAGAAGGAGGAGGGACATGAGACAGGTCACGAGGGAAGACATCCTCGAAGAAGAGGGTGTCACGTGACTCTATGACGCGAGAGCGGTCGGGGTCCCAGAATCGCCATGCTTTCAACATGGTAGAGACACCAAGAAAGGTGCAGAGGTGACCATGAGGGCTGAGTTTGCCGTCGCGGACGTCCTCGGGCAACCAGACGGCAGCCACACAGCCCCAGACACGCGCCAGACGAAGGTCAGCACGGCGGCCGTACCAACGCTCAAAGGGGGTGACGTGGCGAGGGAGAAGACCGTGAGGGACACGGTTCCACACCTCGGTCATTTACCACATGGCCTCGAAGGAGAAGAGAGGGGAGAGGGATGACTGACTGAGGAGAGTGCAAACACCGTCAGCAAGGGTGCGGTTCCAGCGTTCAGAGACGCCATTTTGTTGGGGTGTGTAGGGAGCCGAAGGTTCCATACACACCCCACGAGATGTCAGGAAGTGGGCAGTGGGACCCATGAATTTGCCACCGCGATCACAGTGAAAGACTTTGAGTCATTCGACCACAGGCCAGTTCAGCCTGCGGCAGCCAAGACTCCAGAGTGCGACAGACGCCACTCTTTTGTCGAAGGGCAAAGACCCAGCGTATGCGAGAAAAGTCGTCTGTGAGACAGAGAACATAACGAACAACACCTCCAAGAGTGTCATGGGCAAGGGGTCCCATGCATCGGCATGCGGGAGGTCAAGTGGGTGAGAAGTGCGGGACTCAGACGTGGAAAATGGAGAGTGATGCATCTTGCCTTGCGCACAGTCAAGGCAATGAGTAGGGCAGGGTGCAGAGAATGTGTCGGCATCAAGGCCATGAGCGGGTGTGTCCCGGAGCAGACTGTCAATCGCAGCAATGTGAATGTGACAGAGGCGGCGATGGAGCAACTGTGCATGGGCAGGAGTGAGTGAGCGGGCCACATGAACAAGTGCGGTCAAGGAAGGATGGGGTGCAAATGAGGGCACACAAAACAGGCGGTCACAGCGAGTGCCACGCAGCAGAACACGAGCAGTGGTGCGGTGCAACACAGAGGCAATGCCATGGCTGGAGGAGAAGTCCATGCCCTGGGCATCAAGAGTCGTAACAGACAGCAGACTCAGTTCAAGAGCAGGCACGTCAAGAACGTCAGGGAGGAAAAGTTCCCCCCCAGGGCCAACGAAGCGAACAACCCCAACCCGCTCGACAGGAAGAAGCTGGCCAGAGCCAGTGCGAACAAAACGAACAGAGCCAACGGGACCCAACGACACAAACGAGGAGCAACAAGAGGTCATGTGGTGGGTGGCCCCTGAATCAAGGTTCCAGAAGCCACCCGTCACGCGGACAGATGCAAGGTCACGACTCACGGCGGTAACAACAGAGCGAGGAGTGAGGCGCTGACCACAGGCGGCAAGACAACGAGGAAGACTGTACGACTGCCACTGCTCAATCCACGGGACATCAGATGGGGGACAACCCTGAACATGACCGGGGGGAGACCCACGAAGAGACGAATCAACGGCACACGCACGCGCATCCTCAACCAAACGCACACTCTCACCTCCTTGATCACGGAGGTATCGTTGGTGAACTGCGTGAAAGAGTGCAGAGTCCAGCTGGCGGTCGTCGTCAGATGGCCCGGTGATGAGTGCGCCAGAAGAGAGGCACTGGGGATTGGGAGCCAAGGAAGCTCACGGTGGAGGTGAGTAGAAGCCAGAGGGGGGCCCGAAGTAGACAGGGCCACCAAGCCCTGGGGGCCAACCCCAGGGTGTGGGCAGAGATGGTGAGGAGAGAGTTGCGCTGTAGGCAACAACTGTAGGTGATGGGGAGGGGGTGGAGCGTGTAGGGCCAATACCTGATCCTGTGGAGGTGGAGGAGCGTGCAGATCCAGTACCCGACCCCGAGGAGTGTGCCCAGTGAGCACTCATAGCTGAGGTAAGGCGTGCATCGTCAGGTGGGGCAGGGCACTTGGGCACCGCATGACCGGTGGCACTGCAGTTCCAGCACGTAACAATGCTGGTGGAGGGAGCGGGGGATGCAGCGCCAACAGAACTGCGACCTTTGCCACCCTTGCCCTGACCCCCACCGCCAGAGCCACCCCCGCGACCTTTACCTTTGCCACCCCCCCCCCACCACGACCACCCCCTTGTGCAGTAAGAGAAGTGGCAGTAGTGGTGGATGTGGTGGTGGAGGATGAGTTTGAGGCAGGGGAGGTGGAGGAAGAAGGGAGTGCGGTGGCTG
>SZWC01010192.1:59196-79250 GCA_023375785.1 Penium margaritaceum
TGCATTCGTATGT
This sequence comes from Penium margaritaceum, assembly GCA_023375785.1. Taxonomy (NCBI): domain Eukaryota; kingdom Viridiplantae; phylum Streptophyta; class Zygnematophyceae; order Desmidiales; family Peniaceae; genus Penium; species Penium margaritaceum. The sequence goes on from SZWC01010192.1 coordinate 59,210, forward strand.
TTTGATCCATTCAGAATTTCTCTCTGCATGCATGTCTTCTAAAGGCTTGTCATTCTGATGGGCAAGCACAGGCTAAGGGCCAAAAAAAAAACCTAGATTCAGGCTTCTGAGACAGCAACCCAATCACGGTGCACCTGTGCCTGCATGCTGCATCCAGCATAATCATGTCTGTAGGTGATCAGATGCCCACATTCTTTTGTGTTTTATGCTTGTGAACCACTTTTTTCCCCCTCCTTTTCTACTTTGTAGTTGCTCTTTGTGAATTCTGTCACATCACCTTATCAATATAGCATCACACACCCAGCTGCAGCTGATTTCAGAAGCTTCCAGGAACATAATCACTGTATTAGAAAACAAAGAGCGCCCCTCACATGACGTATCAGAAAAACCATGGCTGATGCCACATCAGAAACAACAGACTTAGTCAATGAAGCAGAGGCGGCTATAGCAGCAATCAAAGCACTCTGCAACAGCACAACAAATGATTGTGAGCTGCAGCATTTTCTGCACCAGCAGCCAGTCACAGAGGCAGTTATAGCCCTCAGCATGCAGTGCAGCAGGGGGGGCAGCAGCAGCTGCAGAAGATTGGCACCGGAGATCTAGCAACATGGTCATTCCATTACATTACCAGTTGTAGCTTCAACTGCATGCAACATCAGAGCATATTATCAAAGGCTTCGGAGAAGAAATACACAGGATTATTGGTAGCAATCATAGAAGTTGTAGTAGCAGCAGCAGTAGTAGTGTGCACATACCTGTGGCATATCATCAATAGCCGCAGTAGCGTAAGCATGTGGTAGAAGCCTTCCTCATCATTAGCTGGTGTGGACACCACCTCATCCAACACCAGGGCGCGTACGACGCGACCAGCGTCATACAACTGGTCAGCCTGAGTGGAGACGTACGGAAGGGTGTAATAGGCCCACAAGCCTTCACCCTGTGCCCAGATGCGGAAGCTGAGCTCTCAGCTCCAGAACTGCTCCCGGGCCTGAAGTGGCGAGGGCGGCGTCTGAAATTCCTTTTGCCTCCGGCCTGCGTCCAGAGTGGGGCCAAGGACGGAGGTCAGTGTTTGTCGCTGGCGCTGAGTCTCTTGCTGGGCCAGGTAATGCATGGCAGCGGACACAGCGGGGCTGGCTTGCCCAGGAGGAATGAACGGCGGCGAGGCACTGGTGGGAGTCTATGGGGCCAGTGGTTGTAGTGTCGTAAGCTGCTCCGTCAAGGCGGCGAGCTGTTCCTGAATGACAGCCAGGGGGTGAGGGGTACCGATGACGACGCCTGTGGGCTGCTGCTACTACTGTTGCTGCTGCTACAGCAGCAGCGGCTGCAGCTACTGCAAGAAAAGGGGGGATACCCCTTCTAGGGGTCCCCCAAATGGAGGACCCCTCTCCACTGGGGTTGTTATTCATGGTGGGTTTTGGTGCCCCCTCTCTTTGTTTTTTTTGTGTTGATGACGTCAGTAGTGACGTCAGTAGTGATGTCAGCAGCGTGATGCTCACGTTAGTAGCGGTCATTGTTGGGGCTACTGCTGAGCGGTTGCAGCGGCTACTGGTGCTCATGTCGCTGCTGTTGCGTTTGCTGCCACTGCCATTGCTTGTCGCTGCTGCTGTTGTTGCTGCTACTGCTACTGCTGCTGTTGCTACTGCTACAGCTGCTATTACAGATGCTGTTGCTGCTGCTGCAACTGCTGATGTGGCTACGACTGCTATTGCAACAGCAATTGTTGCTACTGCTGCTTTTGTTATGTGCTATTGTGGCTGTTGTGGCTGCTTAAGTAGCTATGGCAGTTGTTGCTATTTTTTCCCTCTCCTCTTCTTTTCTCTTTTCGTCTATCATAGCGAGCTTCACTGCCCACTGTGAGCAGCGGGCTGTGAGCAACGAGCTCGCTGCTCGCTGCCAGCAGTCCGCCGCTCGCTACGAGTGGCGAGCTCGCTGCTTGCAGCCCGTCGCTCGCAACGAGCTACGGGCTGTGAGCAGCAGCGGCCACTGCTGGCTGCTGCCGGCTGCTACTCGCTGCTACTACTGTTGAAGCCGGCTGCTGTTGCTGCTTGTTGTTGTGGCTGCTACAGCTTGCAATTGCTGCTGCTCGCTGCTACTGCTGCTGCTCGCTGCCGTTGCCTGCAACTGCTGTTGCTGTAGGCTGTTGCCGCTGCTTCCTAGTGCTAGTCACTCCACCTGGGTGATGTTGCCAAGTGCGTCGTTGCCCACAGGTGTCGGACGTGGCCTACCGCTCACCTCCTCGCGTCACGCGTGGTGGTTAGTGCTGCCGGAAAAATCCAGCAGCATTTCCGTTGGCCCAGTGGCCGTGGGAAAAAATCTGACGCTGCCACTAGGCGGGTCAATGCTGGCGGAAACAATCTGGCACATTTCCCCTACACTGGCGCATATTGGGGTCCGTCGGCCTTGTCTGGCACCTGGACGCCAGTCTTCTGCTGCTCCTGCTACGCTTTGGCTCTGATACCAAATTGGAAAAGCTAGGCAGCATGTTGGGGCAGCAGCGTTGTTGATGCAGCGTGCGAGCTTCCACGCTCGTTGCTTAAGTCGACTTCCCCCTCAGTCTACTGCTCTAGAGTTTAAGTCTGGAAGCTCTGGGTTTGTCACTCAGAAACGCGCGCGCCAGTGTTAGCGCCAGAAAGCGGCTGAAAACTGAAAGTGGCTGATTAGGAATGAAGAATGAGCAACAATGGGAGACCCCTCCAAGTTCTAGCTCCCCCCCAGCTCTGTAGAGCTTGTCACTCAGCTAACCCGCCAATCAGAAAATAGACCTAGACCTATTTTCTTGGGGGGGGATTCCTTTTTACCCACCATCTGGAAACGTTCTGCGCAAGTTAATCACGGTTGAGAACTTCATTTACGTATTGTCCAGTCGTGGGAGAACATGCCTACTATCCCCACTTTTTTTCAGGTCCCTTCCGTTCTCCCCACACATTTAAATCGGTGACCACAATGTCCAAAGTTAAAAAAGGCTGCTCAAATTACCCACGATTTCAGGGCTGACTCCGAAACCCACTTTTCTGCGTAGCAGGCGGCAGGGCCGCGGAGCACGAAAACAGCATAACGGGTTCCTAGTGGGAGAATTATCTGCATCGTGGAAGGGTATGCATCCCCAACGGTTACGTGGCATGCCACCGTGTCAGGCCTCCAGCGTGTACTGGAGGACCACTCATACGCCTCGACGACATATTCCAGCGTACGTACAATTGCGACCAAGCATGAGCTGACGCGACGAACGGACGCCGTCGATGCGCTGCCGTATGAAGCCGTGATTCACGGGTTATGGGCCAATCATTCTGCCGAAACAGTGTCTTCGCATCCGTCACGTGTGCGCGGTGCACACGGTAACGAACAATTATGGCTGCGAAGGATTCACCTGACGAACCGGTACAATGTACCGGTTCGCAAGGTTCTTCGGCGTACTGAAAAGTACATAACATCGAACTGCGCATAATGCATTCTTGTTCACTTAGAGATGCCTCTTCCATTGGATCGACAAACCAATCTTGGCTCCGACGGCATGTCATCCGAGGGGCGCATGAACTACAGAGAAGGTCGAGGATGGAGTACTGGATATTATGTGGATCCCTTTGTTGCACACCGAGCATGGGTCGCAATGAAGGAAACATGGGACCGCAAAGAGGCATGTACGANAGTTGCTCTTTGTGAATTCTGTCACATCACCTTATCAATATAGCATCACACACCCAGCTGCAGCTGATTTCAGAAGCTTCCAGGAACATAATCACTGTATTAGAAAACAAAGAGCGCCCCTCACATGACGTATCAGAAAAACCATGGCTGATGCCACATCAGAAACAACAGACTTAGTCAATGAAGCAGAGGCGGCTACAGCAGCAATCAAAGCACTCTGCAACAGCACAACAAATGATTGTGAGCTGCAGCATTTTCTGCACCAGCAGCCAGTCACAGAGGCAGTTATAGCCCTCAGCATGCAGTGCAGCAGGGGGGGCAGCAGCAGCTGCAGAAGATTGGCACCGGAGATCTAGCAACATGGTCATTCCATTACATTACCAGTTGTAGCTTCAACTGCATGCAGCATCAGAGCATATTATCAAAGGCTTCGGAGAAGAAATACACAGGATTATTGGTAGCAATCATAGAAGCTGTAGTAGCAGCAGCAGTAGTAGTGTGCACATACCTGTGGCATATCATCAATAGCCGCAGTAGCGTAAGCATGTGGTAGATGCCTTCCTCATCATTAGCTGGTGTGGACACCACCTCATCCAACACCAGGGCGCGTACGACGCGACCAGCGTCATACAACTGGTCAGCCTGAGTGGAGACGTACGGAAGGGTGTAATAGGCCCACAAGCCTTCACCTTGTGCCCAGATGCGGAAGCTGAGCTCTCAGCTCCAAACTGCTCCCGGGCCTGAAGTGGCGAGGGCGACGTCTGAAATTCCTTTTGCCTCCGGCCTGCGTCCAGAGTGGGGCCAAGGACGGAGGTCAGTGTCTGTCGCTGGCGCTGAGTCTCTTGCTGGGCCAGGTAATGCATGGCAGCGGAAACAGCGGGGCTGGCTTGCCCAGGAGGAATGAACGGCGGCGAGGCACTGGTGGGAGTCTATGGGGCCAGTGGTTGTAGTGTGGTAAGCTGCTCCGTCAAGGCGGCGAGCTGTTCCTGAATGACAGCCAGGGGGTGAGGGGTACCGATGACGACGCCTGTGGGCTGCTGCTACTACTGTTGCTGCTGCTGCTGCAGCAGCGGCTGCAGCTACTGCAAGATAAGGGGGGGATACCCCTTCTAGGGGTCCCCCAAATGGAGGACCCCTCTCCACTGGGGTTGTTAGTCATGGTGGGTTTTGGTGCCCCCTCTCTTTGTTTTTTTTGTGTTGATGACGTCAGTAGTGACGTCAGTAGTGATGTCAGCAGCGTGATGCTCACGTCAGTAGCGGTCATTGTTGGGGCTACTGCTGAGCGGCTGCAGCGGCTACTCGTGCTCATGCCGCTGCTGTTGCGTTTGCTGCCACTGCCATTGCTTGCCGCTGCTGCTGTTGTTGCTGCTACTGCTGCTGCTGCTGTTGCTACTGCTACAGCTGCTATTACAGATGCTGCTGCTGCTGCTGCAACTGCTGATGTGGCTACGACTGCTTTTACAACAGCAATTGTTGCTACTGCTGCTTTTGTTATGTGCTATTGTGGCTGTTGTGGCTGCTTAAGTAGCTATGGCAGCTGTTGCTATTTTTTCCCTCTCCTCTTCTTTTCTCTTTTCGTCTATCATAGCGAGCTTCACTGCCCACTGTGAGCAGCGGGCTGTGAGCAACGAGCTCGCTGCTCGCTGCCAGCAGTCCACCGCTCGCTACGAGTGGCGAGCTCGCTGCTTGCAGCCCGTCGCTCGCAACGAGCTACGGGCTGTGAGCAGCAGCAGCCACTGCTGGCTGCTGCCGGCTGCTACTCGCTGCTACTACTGCTGAAGCCGGCTGCTGTTGCTGCTTGTTGCTGCGGCTGCTACAGCTTGCAATTGCTGCTGCTCGCTGCTACTGTTGCTGCTCGCTGCCGTTGCCTGCAGCTGCTGTTGCTGCAGGCTGTTGCCGCTGCTTCCTAGTGCTAGTCACTCCACCTGGGTGATGTTGCCAAGTGCGTCGTCGCCCACAGGTGTCGGACGTGGCCTACCGCTCACCTCCTCGCGTCACGCGTGGTGGTTAGTGCTGCCGGAAAAATCCAGCAGCATTTCCGTTGGCCCAGTGGCCGTGGGAAAAAATCTGACGCTGCCACCAGGCGGGTCAATGCTGGCGGAAACAATCTGGCACATTTCCCCTGCACTGGCGCATATTGGGGTCCGTCGGCGTTGTCTGGCACCTGGACGCCAGTCTTCTGCTGCTCCTGCTACGCTTTGGCTCTGATACCAATTTGGAAAAGCTAGGCAGCATGTTGGGGCAGCAGCGTTGTTGATGCAGCGTGCGAGCTTCCACGCTCGTTGCTTAAGTCGGCTGCCCCCTCAGTCTACTGCTCTAGAGTTTAAGTCTGGAAGCTCTGGGTTTGTCACTCAGAAACGCGCGCGCCAGTGTTAGCGCCAGAAAGCGGCTGAAAACTGAAAGTGGCTGATTAGGAATGAAGAATGAGCAACAATGGGAGACCCCTCCAAGTTTTAGCTCCCCCCCAGCTCTGTAGAGCTTGTCACTCAGCTAACCCGCCAATCAGAAAATAGACCTAGACCTATTTTCTTGGGGGGGGATTCCTTTTTACCCACCATCTGGAAACGTTCTGCGCAAGTTAATCACTGTTGAGAACTTCATTTTACGTATTGTCCAGTCGTGGGAGAACATGCCTACTATCCCCACTTTTTTGCAGGTCCCTTCCATTCTCCCCACACATTTAAATCGGTGACCACAATGTCCAAAGTTAAAAAAGGCTGCTCAAATTACCCACTATTTCAGGGCTGACTCCGAAACCCACTTTTCTGCGTAGCAGGCGGCAGGGCCGCGGAGCGCGAAAACAGCATAACGGGTTCCTAGTGGGAGAATTATCTGCATCGTGGAAGGGTATGCGTCCCCAACGGTTACGTGGCATGCCACCGTGTCAGGCCTCCAACGTGTACTGGAGGACCACTCATACGCCTCGACGACGTATTCCAGCGTACGTACAATTGCGACCAAGCATGAGCTGACGCGACGAACGGACGCCGTCGATGCGCTGCCGTATGAAGCCGTGATTCACGGGTTATGGGCCAATCATTCTGCCGAAACAGTGTCTTCGCATCCGTCACGTATACGCGGTGCACACGGTAACGAAAAACAATGGCTGCGAAGGATTCACCTGACGAACCGGTACAATGTACCGGTTCGCAAGGTTCTTCGGCGTACTGAAAAGTACATAACATCGAACTGCGCATAATGCATTCTTGTTCACTTAGAGATGCCTCTTCCATTGGATCGACAAACCAATCTTGGCTCCGACGGCATGTCATCCAAGGGGCGCATGAACTACAGAGAAGGTCGAGGATGGAGTACTGGATATTATGTGGATCCCTTTGTTGCACACCGAGCATGGGTCGTAATCAAGGAAACATGGGACCGCAAAGAGGCACGTACGAGGTTTGTACGTGGCCGCCATCCGCTAAAGGCCACATGGCCCCCGACATCTGAAGCCATGGCACAGACCCTTGACTGGCCAATGCCCAGTTTCAGACCATCGAACTGCCCAGGCATATGGAAGCCATGGATTTCATCAGATCCTAACTGTCCCTGCGGATGCAACCGCTCGTAGACATCGTACAAATACGGAGCTGGCAATCATCATTAGCCATCTCCAATTACCGTGGTTACCGTAGTAGACATGGGTCGACCGTCCTATACACATGAAGACACCAAGCCCACGGACATGGAAGTGCGTACGCGTTTTGACACCAAGCGTACCTACACATGGGCAACTGTGTCGAGGATGTACCGATGGGATGAATTTGGCGCATGGGGCGGCGAACCTACCACACCCAGCATGCCACATCGGATGCCCCAGCAAGTGAAGGAGGCATGGGCTATGATCAAGGCTCGCTGGGACACGGTCGTTGCAACGGAGGTGAACCGACCTGGGTGAACGACCCATGCGAACCAAAGACCATGTGCTGGATACCGGGTGTTCGCATGCCAACTCCTTGTCCACCAAACACCCCAGGGTAGTGGATGCCTTGGACTTGATACTGTCGGTGGATGCTTTGGAATAGTTTTCAACTTTTGTTCATCAACATACCCAGTGTTCTCTTCTCAGTGTACCGTTTACAGAATGTGTTGACTGTTAATCCTTGTGCTATGATGTTATGAATGTCTGCTTGTATATTGATAGCATCATTGACCCTAATGTTCTCATACACTAACTTTAACAAACACTTATGGTAGAAGGAAGACCTGCACCACATGTGACAGTGGATAATTCGAATATTTTCTACTGAATGCTGCAAGCATACCCAATGTCATGTACTTGCACTCTATCTTTACCTCTGTAAATAAGACTGAAGTTCTGTTTCCACATCAAAGTACTCCTGTTCCAGACACATTGCAACAAACCAATGTTACCTCTTAATTTTGTACATTAATGCACAAGATGAAACAATGCTTCCTAACATGTTCCTATGCAAATGACTGCACCTGGTGAAAATAGACCACTTCCATACACATTGCAACAAGGCATCCTTACTTGTTGTACAAGTGCACTAATTCATTGCTTACAACGATGTTTCCTAAGGTTTGCCTATGCAAATGAATACACCAATGGTCACAGTTCTAATGAACACATCAATGCAATACCTAAGGGCAAGCCATTGAGGAATGTCACATGTTTCACTCAAAAGAACAGCGGGGTCAAATAGCCATGGCTAATCCAGACCTGCACGTACACAGGGAGACTACGCACATACGAAATGACTTCGCATGCCACACACTCTGTGTCCCCCGAGAACTCACACACAGCATCCAAGTATTCATCCCCAAAGGGTGATGCACACTGCCCACTACAGGGATTGGCCACTTGCAATCTGGCCCTTGTCTCATCACCATCATGCAAGCTAAGTGACCTAAGTAGCAGTCCTGTCTCCACGAATGCATTGTCGCCAACTGCTTGTCGCTCATCTCGAGGCTTTGCACGTCTCCTCTAGAACATCTTGCGTTTCCGTGTGATCGTCACGGACCCACGGATGTAGGCCACTGGTAGAACCTGCAATAGCAAAGAAACCTATAGGTTAGAAATGTTGTTCTTCTGCAAGATGGCGCTGGCTTTTGCCACGGCGTGAAGCACGACATCTTGCACCTCCATTGCCAACAGGCAGCCCCGCTCCAACTGTACTTCCACCACTGCCGCCCTCAACGTGTGGGCGCGTTGAGGGCAGCAGTGGTGGAAGTAGTATCCTTCAGCTCCACTGCCCGCGCCCACAGTATGACCATGTGCTGCCGGTGCCAACGTACTGGCGAAAAGCTCCACTCCAGTATTCTCTGTATCCATGGCGCTGGCTGCCAGCTCTCTCGCGCGTGCGGCGGCCACTGCTGCTGGAGATTGTGCCGGTGGGTTGATGCACTTCCGGGGCCGGTGTCCTTTTCTTACGCATCTGGTGCAGATACGATCGCGCTTGCGACGGGTCTCTTTGTCCATGCGCTTAGAACGTAGACACCCACGAGAGCGCCTCACACCCGGCTGGTCCCACCCGCGCATGGCGTACTATAGTTCGCGCAGGTTGACCCCCGGCATGGGAGTCCGGTATGTACGTCGCCAGGCCATCTGGGACAGATGCATGTCGGTGTAAAGGGTCGGGTTCACGCCTTCATCCAGCATCAACGCTACGGCGTGCTAGCAGGGGTACCCAAACTCCACCCACTGCCCGCATGAGCAGGACTTTGCATTCACATCCACTTCANATGTTTCACTCAAAAGAACAGCGGGGTCAAATAGCCATGGCTAATCCAGACCTGCACGTACACAGGGAGACTACGCACATACGAAATGACTTCGCATGCCACACACTCTGTGTCCCCCGAGAACTCACACACAACATCCAAGTATTCATCCCCAAAGGGTGATGCACACTGCCTACTACAGGGATTGGCCACTTGCAATCTGGCCCTTGTCTCATCACCATCATGCAAGCTAAGTGACCTAAGTAGCAGTCCTGTCTCCACGAATGCATTGTCGCCAACTGCTTGTCGCTCATCTCGAGGCTTTGCACGTCTCCTCTAGAACATCTTGCGTTTCCGTGTGATCGTCACGGACCCACGGATGTAGGCCACTGGTAGAACCTGCAATAGCAAAGAAACCTATAGGTTAGAAATGTTGTAGAAGCAGAATGAAATGATGAAAACATGCATACACAGAAAACTCTGCTTAAGGCTTACCATGGCAAATAAGCATAGGACCATTACGCATGGCGACGCCGCTTGGGATGTGCGTCGTCCTCAGACATGCCGGAGGAAGAATCCCACTCATCCTTGTCCCCACTACCCGAGGGCAGGGACTCTTCTTCTTTTAAGTCCGTGTCAGTACAGTCACCTAACTCAGAGCTTTCACACCAGGACTCATTGGAGTCATCTGCATCATCAGGATTGTCCATCTGTGACGTCATGATGAGCATGCCCTCTGCACCATCTGCTTCCCCCCGCCCTGTAGCATTGCCTGCAGCTATGTCTGTACCCAATCCCCCCCCCTGCACCAAGAGCAGCACCATTGTCTCCGCTGTGCGGTCCTCCCGCGGACCTGCTGGACGCTCCCCTGGCACTTCTTGCACGGCGTGAAGCACGACATCTTGCACCTCCATTGCCAACAGGCAGCACAACTGTCAACACGCCAGCTGCACCACCATCACCCCCATTCCCACCGCTAGCAGCTCCACGTACCACCTCTGTTCCACCGGCCGCACCACCCTCCACACCTTGCCCTTCACTGCTTGTACCGGGAGCACCAGGAGCGGCCCCAGCCTGCCCCGTTCCAACTGTACTTCCACCACTGCCGCCCTCAACGTGTGGGCGCGTTGAGGGCGGCAGTGGTGGAAGTAGTATCCTTCAGCTCCACTGCCCGCGCCCACAGTATGACCATGTGCTGCCGGTGCCAACGTACTGGCGACAAGCTCCACTCCAATATTCTCTGTATCCATGGCGCTGGCTGCCAGCTCTCTCGCGCGTGCGGCAGCCACTGCTGCTGGAGATTGTGCCGGTGGGTTGATGCACTTCCGGGGCGGGTTTCCTTTTCTTACGCATCTGGTGCAGATACGATCGCGCTTGCGACGGGTCTCTTTGTCCATGCGCTTAGAACGTAGACGCCCACGAGAGCGCCTCACACCCGGCTGGTCCCACCCGCGCATGGCGTACTATAGTTCGCGCAGGTTGACCCCCGGCATGGGAGTCCGGTATGTACGTCGCCAGGCCATCTGGGACAGATGCATGTCGGTGTAAAGGGTCGGGTTCACGCCTTCATCCAGCATCAACGCTACGGCGTGCTAGCAGGGGTACCCAAACTCCACCCACTGCCCGCATGAGCAGGACTTTGCATTCACATCCACTTCACGGCCCGCCAGGCTCTTGGGGCCGGTGACGGTGTCCATGAGCCCGCCATGGGGCATGACACGGTACTCCTTGGCGTGTTCCGTGTAGTGTTGCAGCTTGGCATCCACGACGGGCGCGTAACGGCTTTCACAGTCGTGCGATGCACGGCAGCGCTCCATGAAGAGTCTCTGCACAAAATGGTAGATTTGTACGAAGCCGTGGAAAGCGTACAGGTGGCGTATGTCCATCAGGCGGGCGTTCAGGGACTCCATCGCGTTTGACGTCATGTGTCCACCACGAGGCACAGGGCACTTGAGGCGCGTCCACTGCTCCAAAGGCAGCCCTGGGTCGCCATCTCCACCGAATAGGTATGTGTACGCCTTGTCGGACGTCCGACCGAGCTCGTCCCGCGCGCGGTCGAACTCGTTCTGTGTGAAAGAAGAAGTCGTTTGCCACATGAGGTCGGCTGCTGCTGAGGCCGCCTCAGACTTGACGTTCTCCCGCAAGTGCTGACCGCAGTATGTGTGGACAGCTCCTCATAATTGGCGCTTCACGGCGGCGATGAGTCCGGCGTCTCTATCGCAGATGACTGCGGTCCCATTGTGCCGTGTCGTCGGATACGCCTCTGCCAGCCGCTGACAGAACTAGTCCCAGTTGTCCTTGTCTTCTTGTGGGCATATGGCCCACGCCATCGGCACCGCGTGGTTGTTGGCGTCCCAGTACTGTGCCAGCAGTAGCACTTGCTTGAAGCCGTTTTTTTAAAACATGCCGTCCATTGTCAGCAACCGCCGGACATGCGACCATCCGTTTTTGCAAGCACCGGGGGCCACAAAGGCCCGTCGGAAGAGATGGTGCTGGTCCTGCTCCACGACAGCGACGGTGGATGGGTGAACCCTCTTCAACTGCATGCATGAATCACGTAAACAGAGCCAAACACGTCTACAGCTGGTACTTATGCAGAAACCGGCATGAACAACATACAACAAGCCAATAAGGACAGCAGGATACTTATTGCGGTGACGTATGCAGGGATCAGAACCCACGACTGGCTTTTCTCATACATGAGATTCGTGAGGGCCTTCTTCTTCGCGCGGTGAATGGCGTGGTAGGCAGACCTCTCACCGGTGCGTGCTTCCACGATCTGCCGGAGGGCCTTGGAGGTGGTGCATGGCTCCTTGTTGACAGTGCTCTCGATGTGGCGCAACACCCACGCAGCTTTGCGTGAGGGGTCTCCCTTTGTGCCCGTGCGGCTGCACTTGTGGCCCTCTTTAAAAAAAATGACCTTCACGTTCGTTTTCCGCTGCCACCGCGCCTTCAGCTGCCACGCGCAGCCCGACTGCCTCCACTCTGCACAACGAGCTTCAAGCCGCGACGGCTCACTCCGCACGAACTTCACCCCCATGTGTGCGGCGACGACGTAGTCATGGACCGCCTCGCGGCAGGCGTCCATGTTCCGGAAAGCAAAGCCTCCCGGAAAATTAAGTGGAGACTCCGGTAGAGCACGCTTCCTGGGCTTGGTGCCCTTATTCTGGGCAGCGGAGACAGCGGTGTCCATCGAGGGGGGGGTGTGCTCGTCATCCGACGATCCTGCAAGCATAAGCATCGGTCAGCATGTTAAATGATCGTACTAGTAGGGGGATGTGACGAGGAACATCATGTCCCATGGTGCACCTAACGGTCTCCCTTGTCAAGAGCATCAAAAGTTGGGCCGGTTCGCAGGCTGTCGCATCACACACCCACTATGCACCGACGTGGCTTCCATCTGGCATTGTGCAACGTCCTTATCGGATGCATGGGCCCGGAATCCCGGATTTTCCATTCGTCTACCAATATCTGCCGACGTGGCGCACGTGTACCTAAGGTTATCGTCGTCATGGTTAAGAGTGAGGGCCTCTTTCCAATTCAGAAGACGGTACTTCTGTTACATGCAATATCGTTCGGTGTACGACAGGAAGTGATGACAATAGCGACTAATAGCTTTATAAAGATGACGACATCTCCGAGCAAAAAAAATACCCCCCACATTTCGCAGGCGCATTCGGCAACACGATTGCAGCAATTTACGATGACACAGAACCCTTCACTTTGATGCCACCGACAGACGCGCGTAAACATATGAATTGTAAGGTGTCAGTCGCCTCACGCATGCACACAACTCGCACTAGAACGAAAAGTAGAACGAATTCAAAGATATATGAAATGTTGTGACCACAATGTCCACACATGTCAGAATCATGCACAGAATTCCGGTATTGTAGTCATATTTCCTCACGAGTGGGTACCGCGTTCACGGTTAGTTGCTATTAGCACTTTGTGGACAATGCGGTCACTAGTTAAAAAGAGTGGGTATTCTATTCGTCTTTTGTACAAAGTGGGAATTCTGGAATTACGACACTCAAAAGGTGGTGTAGCGGGAGGGCCAAATCGGCTCTCCCTCCTCGCTGAAGCGAGGGGTGGTTGCGCATCACCCCTCGCGTCAGCTAGGGCTGGCTGGCGGCCAGCAATTCGCTGGCCGTCAGCTGGCTCGCTGCTGGCCGGCTGGACGGCCGGCGGCCGGCCAAGCGACCGGCCGGCCACCGGCCGGCCAGCCGCCAGCCGCCGACCGCGGCCTCAGCCCGATCGGCGGTTGAGGGGCCACGAGGGCCTCGAGGGCGAGGCCTCGTGGCCTCGTGCCCTCGTCCCCCCTCGCCCTCCTTGCAAACGAGCAAGAGAGGATGAGGGATACGGGGAGCGAGGGTGAGGTCGAAATAGCTGGCGCGAAATCGCCAGCGTGCCTCGCACGCGACGATTTCGCGCCAGAACAGCAAAATGGAAATCAAAGTTCGTTTACGACGAACTTCGACATAAAATAAACAGAATAACTCGTGCAAACACACAAGTTCGAGGTAAAAACCCCTGGTTTGGGTCCCAAAACCAGGGGTTTGGTTAAAAACGGAAATGGGCCTCCGGAGACTCGAAATATTCGAGTCTCCCTGCTCTGGGTCGTTGATGACGATTGTCCCTCAGTCTTGCGAAGGGGGTAAACCCNGCGTCCACTGCTCCAAAGGCAGCCCTGGGTCGCCATCTCCACCGAATAGGTATGTGTACGCCTTGTCGGACGTCCGACCGAGCTCGTCCCGCGCGCGGTCGAACTCGTTCTGTGTGAAAGAAGAAGTCGTTTGCCACATGAGGTCGGCTGCTGCTGAGGCCGCCTCAGACTTGACGTTCTCCCGCAAGTGCTGACCGCAGTATGTGTGGACAGCTCCTCGTAATTGGCGCTTCACGGCGGCGATGAGTCCGGCGTCTCTATCGCTGATGACTGCGGTCCCATTGTGCCGTGCAGTCGGATACGCCTTTGCCAGCCGCTGACAGAACTAGTCCCAGTTGTCCTTGTCTTCTTGTGGGCATATGGCCCACGCCATCGGCACCGCATGGTTGTTGGCGTCCCAGTACTGTGCCAGCAGTAGCACTTGTTTGAAGCCGTTTTTTAAAAACATGCCGTCCATTGTCAGCAACCGCCGGACATGCGACCATCCGTTTCTGCAAGCACCGGGGGCCACAAAGGCCCGTCGGAAGAGATGGTGCTGGTCCTGCTCCACGACAGCGACGGTGGATGGGTGAACCCTCTTCAACTGCATGCATGAATCACGTAAACAGAGCCAAACACGTCTACAGCTGGTACTTATGCAGAAACCGGCATGAACAACATACAACAAGCCAATAAGGACAACAGGATACTTACTGCGGTGACGTATGCAGGGATCAGAACCCACGACTGGCTTTTCTCATACATGAGATTCGTGAGGGCCTTCTTCTTCGCGCGGTGAATGGCGTGGTAGGCAGACCTCTCACCGGTGCGTGCTTCCACGATCTGCCGGAGGGCCTTGGAGGTGGTGCATGGCTCCTTGTTGACAGTGCTCTCGATGTGGCGCAACACCCACGCAGCTTTGCGTGAGGGGTCTCCTTTTGTGCCCGTGCGGCTGCACTTGTGGCCCTCTTTAAAAAAAATGACCTTCACGTTCGTTTTCCGCTGCCACCGCGCCTTCAGCTGCCACGCGCAGCCCGACTGCCTCCACTCTGCACAACGAGCTTCAAGCCGCGAAGGCTCACTCCGCACGAACTTCACCCCCATGTGTGCGGCGACGACGTAGTCATGGACCGCCTCGCGGCAGGCGTCCATGTTCCGGAAAGCAAAGCCTCCCGGAAAATTAAGTGGAGACTCCGGTAGAGCACGCTTCCTGGGCTTGGTGCCCTTATTCTGGGCAGCGGAGACAGCGGTGTCCGTCGAGGGGGGGGTGTGCTCGTCATCCGACGATCCTGCAAGCATAAGCATCGGTCAGCATGTTAAATGATCGTACTAGTAGGGGGATGTGACGAGGAACATCATGTCCCATGGTGCACCTAACGGTCTCCCTTGTCAGGAGCATCAAAAGTTGGGCCGGTTCGCAGGCTGTCGCATCACACACCCACTATGCACCGACGTGGCTTCCATCTGGCATTGTGCAACGTCCTTATCGGATGCATGGGCCCGGAATCCCGGATTTGCCATTCGTCTACCAATATCTGCCGACGTGGCGCACGTGTACCTAAGGTTATCGTCGTCATGGTTAAGAGTGAGGGCCTCTTTCCAATTCAGAAGACGGTACTTCTGTTACATGCAATATCGTTCGGTGTACAACAGGAAGTGATGACGATAGCGACTAATAGTTTTATAAAGATGACGACATCTCCGAGCAAAAAAAATACCCCCCACATTTCGCAGGCGCATTCGGCAACACGATTGCAGCAATTTACGATGACACAGAACCCTTCACTTTGATGCCACCGACAGACGCACGTAAACATATGAATTGTAAGGTGCCAGTCGCCTCACGCATGCACACAACTCGCACTAGAACGAAAAGCAGAACGAATTCAAAGAAATATGAAATGTTGTGACCACAATG
This sequence comes from Penium margaritaceum, assembly GCA_023375785.1. NCBI lineage: Eukaryota > Viridiplantae > Streptophyta > Zygnematophyceae > Desmidiales > Peniaceae > Penium > Penium margaritaceum. Next base: position 75,103 of record SZWC01010192.1, read on the forward strand.
TCCACACATGTCAGAATCATGCACAGAATTCCGGTATTGTAGTCATATTTCCTCACGAGTGGGTACCGCGTTCACGGTTAGTTGCTATTAGCACTTTGTGGACAATGCGGTCACTAGTTAAAAAGAGTGGGTATTCTATTCTTCTTTTGTACAAAGTGGGAATTCTGGAATTACGACACTCAAAAGGTGGTGTAGCGGGAGGGCCAGTTCGGCTCTCCCTCCTCGCTGAAGCGAGGGGTGGTTGCGCATCACCCCTCGCGTCAGCGAGGGCTGGCTGGCGGCCAGCAATTCGCTGGCCGTCGGCCGGCTCGCTGCTGGCCGGCTGGACGGCCGGCGGCCGGCCAAGCGACCGGCCGGCCACCGGCCGGCCAGCCGCCAGCCGCCGATCGCGGCCTCAGCCCGATCGGCGGTTGAGGGGCCACGAGGGCCTCAAGGGCGAGGCCTCGTGGCCTCGTGCCCTCGTCCCCCCTCGCCCTCCTTGCAAACGAGCAAGAGAGGATGAGGGATACGGGGAGCGAGGGTGAGGTCGAAATAGCTGGCGCGAAATCGCCAGCGTGCCTCGCACGCGACGATTTCGCGCCAGAACAGCAAAATGGAAATCAAAGTTCGTTTACGACGAACTTCGACATAAAATAAACGGAATAACTCGTGCGAACACACAAGTTCAAGGTAAAAACCCCTGGTTTGGGTCCCAAAACCAGGGGGTTGGTTAAAAACGGAAATGGGCCTCCGGAGACTCGAAATATTCGAGTCTCCCTGCTCTGGGTCGTTGATGACGATTGTCCCTCAGTCTTGCGAAGGGGGTAAACCCCTGACGCGGACTGAGAACGCCATTCTGCGAACTCCGACGACGATTTCACAGCAGGAGCTGGAGACTCCACCTGTTACAGTGGTTTTCAGAGCCAGACGACCCTCGCGACCAAGGGGTCGACGGAAACGGCGGCTACAACATAGATAAAACGTTGCCGGCAGCTTCAAGCAGCAGCAGAAACGCAAGAAGGGACTACGGCATCTACACTTCACGGACTGAAGCGCCGTAAAGTGCGTTAGAGAGCTTAAAAAAGCTCTACTTGGTGGAGACTCGTTCTTCCAGCCTCTCCTCACTTCCAGATGGCTAGGAAGATTTTGTGGGGCGGGGTGGGGAGTCCCCACCCTCAAAAACCACAAAATCCTCTCCATTTACAAGGCTTCTTCAAAACCCCTTCTTCCAAAAATTGGGACAGCGCCCCTCCCCAAGCTTAGGGACTNACACACAAGTTCGAGGTAAAAACCCCTGGTTTGGGTCCCAAAACCAGGGGTTTGGTTAAAAACGGAAATGGGCCTCCGGAGACTCGAAATATTCGAGTCTCCCTGCTCTGGGTCGTTGATGACGATTGTCCCTCAGTCTTGCGAAGGGGGTAAACCCATGACGCGGACTGAGAACGCCATTCTGCGAACTCCGACGACGATTTCACAGCAGGAGCTGGAGACTCGACCCGTTACAGTGGTTTTCAGAGCCAGACGACCCTCGCGACCAAGGGTTCGACGGAAACGGCGGCTACAACATAGATAAAACGTCGCCGGCAGCTTCAAGCAGCAGCAGAAACGCAAGAAGGGACTACGGCATCTACACTTCACGGATTGAAGCGCCGTAAAGTGCGTTAGAGAGCTTAAAAAAGCTCTACTTGGTGGAGACTCGTTCTTCCAGCCTCTCCTCACTTCCAGATGGCTAGGAAGATTTTGTGGGGCGGGGTGGGGAGTCCCCACCCTCAAAAACCACAAAATCCTCTCCATTTACAAGGCTTCTTCAAAACCCCTTCTTCCAAAAATTGGGACAGCGCCCCTCCCCAAGCTTAGGGACTCTCACGGCCTGAGAGCACCCTAAAAAGAAGGAGGGCGATACCTTGGGGACTTTTGGCGGCTCCCCCAACGCCGCCGGCTCAAGGAGGACGCCGCCAAAGGACCCGAGACGTGACAAGAAGACGCAAGAAGAGACCAAGGAATACCAGAAGACAAGAAGACAAGAAGACAAGAAGAAAAGTAGTCTTTTTGTTCTTGACCTTGTACTTGCTTGTCTTCTTGTTCTTTGTCTTAGTTTTGTGAGGGGTACTCACACTTCTTGTTACTCCCTTGTATTGTGATTTTCTGTTTTCCTAGATCCTAGTTGCTACCAAGTGGCGTGAGTCACGGCCTAGGAGGACTAGTTTCTAAACCCACAACCTTGTGCCGACATGGCGGCCTAGGAAAATAGAAATTTAAATTGAAATTGAAAGGCGGTGAGGCAATTGAAATTGCCTCACCGATCGTGAGAGCAACATCTTAGGAGGCGATTCCTCCTTGTTGTGGGGTGATCCTCACAACGACCTTCACGTGCTAGTTGCACGAGCGACGAGATGGCAAGTGCTGGACCGTCTAAGGCCAACAAGGGCAAGGTGGTGACGTTCTCATCACACATCCTCGGTGGACTCCAAGTTTAGGGAGCCGCCGCCGCGAGCACGGTTGCCAACCCAAAGGCAACCGTACCGCCTAATGCAACCGTGCCGCCTAAGGCAACCGTACCGCCGAAGGCAACCGTACTGCCTAAGGCAACCGACGCCAACTTCGGCGACACCGAGAAGCGTGCGGAGGCCGCAAAGGTGCTCGACAAGCACGTCGACGCACACATGGGCGACCCCCATGCGACGGACGACGCGATGGAGGAGGATCTTCCAGAGGAGGACCCCGACGAAGAGCACGACGCCGACGATGGCGAAGGCGATGAGGATCGCGACCATCGCCATCGTCGTGCGGTGAACTCGAGCCGATTGCTCGAGAAGGAAAAGGCGCCCGCCGCATCGCTTGAAGCTGCCGATGGCAGCGAGACTGCCGAGAGCAGCAAAGGCACTGAAAGCAGTCACACGGGAAGTTCCCGCGAGAATGAGCCGGACGACGACACCGCAAAGGCAATTCGCGATGGCCGTCGTAGGCTTGAGGAGTTTGCTGCTGAGGCGGCAGGCCGACTGAAGATCACCACCGACGGTGGAGATGCGGCACCACTCGGAGGAATGGGGGCGGACCCCCCTTCCTACGATGTGGCCGCGATGGGGTAGGGCAGCGCCCACGCGAGCGTCGTCGCCGACGATAGTCTCCTCCGAAAGGTGGGATTCCTTGGAGGAGTGTACGCGAACCGTACCCTCTTGCAGTGGGTAAGGGTGCATGGACAACGCGAGGCCCTGGAGGCTATCGACGATGCTCTGACGACATCAGAGCTCAAGTTCGCGTTCGCCAACCTGCTGGCCCACATCGGGCAGAGCATCACGGACCTTGACCGTGATCGCCAGCTGCAGCGCCTGGCCGCCCATGAGGCAAGCCGCCGATGCAACGACCTCGACAAGGCGTTGCAGAGCGTGACCCAGGTGCGGATGCAGCAGCAAGCGCAGCGAGCCGCAGCTGCGGANCATGCGACGGACGACGCGATGGAGGAGGATCTTCCAGAGGAGGACCCCGACGAAGAGCACGACGCCGACGATGGCGAAGGCGATGAGGATCGCGACCATCGCCATCGTCGTGCGGTGAACTCGAGCCGATTGCTCGAGAAGGAAAAGGCGCCCGCCGTATCGCTTGAAGCTGCCGATGGCAGCGAGACTGCCGAGAGTAGCAAAGGCACTGAAAGAAGTCACACGGGAAGTTCCCGCGAGAATGAGCCGGACGACGACGCCGCAAAGGCAATTCGCGATGGCCGTCGTAGGCTTGAGGAGTTTGCTGCTGAGGCGGCAGGCTGACTGAAGATCACCACCAACGGTGGAGATGCGGCACCACTCGGAGGAATGGGGGCGGACCCCCCTTCCTACGATGTGGTCGCGATGGGGTAGGGCAGCGCCCACGCGAGCGTCGTCGCCGACGATAGTCTCCTCCGAAAGGTGGGATTCCTTGGAGGAGTGTACGCGAACCGTACCCTCTTGCAGTGGGTAAGGGTGCATGGACAACGCGAGGCCCTGCAGGCTATCGACGATGCTCTGACGACATCAGAGCTCAAGTTCGCGTTCGCCAACCTGCTGGCCCACATCGGGCAGAGCATCACGGACCTTGACCGTGATCGCCAGCTGCAGCGCCTGGCCGCCCATGAGGCAAGCCGCCGATGCAACGACCTCGACAAGGCGTTGCAGAGCGTGACCCAGGTGCGGATGCAG
>SZWC01010193.1:4845-16542 GCA_023375785.1 Penium margaritaceum
AAGACAGCCTTCCTTTATGGGAAGCTCGACAAGGAGGTGCTAATGGAGGTACCGGAAGGTGTCAAAGCACCCGAGGGTAAGGTGTGCAAGCTGGTGAAGGCGTTGTACGGGCTGAAACAGGCCCCACGGATCTGGTACAAGGAGATGGACAGCTTCATGGCTGAGATCTCCTTCGCACATTGCAAAAATGACCCTAGCGTCTATGTGCGGGAGGACGAACGTGGCTTGCTACTTGTGGCGTTGTACGTTGATGATCTTATCATGTGTTCTTCCTCGCAGGAGGCCCTCACAGACCTCAAGAAAAATCTGGCCAGCAGATTTAAGATGAAGGACATGGGACCTCTCGAGTACTACTTCGGGATTGCTGTTCACCGCAACCACAAAGCAGGCACCATCGAGCTCAACCAGACCAAGTACATCATGGACATCTTGAAGCGCTACAACATGGAGGACTGCAAGCCCGTCAGCACCCCCATGCCCTCCGACTGCAAGCTCTCCTCCTCCATGTCACCAAGCAACGAGGCAGACCGGCGGGAGATGCAAAACATTCCATACCAGTCCGCCGTCGGAAGCCTCATGTATGCAATGGTGGGAACACGACCTGACATTGCTTTTGCAGTGGGTCAGGTGAGCAGGTTTGTGGCCAACCCTGGGCCAGAACATTGGCAAGTCGTGAAGCGGATTTTTCGCTACCTCAAAAAGACTCGGCACGTCGGACTTCGGTTTGGAGNCGGCGTACAAAGCACATCGATATTCGGTACCACTACTCACGTGACCTTATCGCCAAGGGTGTCGTGGAACTGGAGCACGTCGCAATCAAGAAAATGCTTGCGGACTTCTTGACAAAGCCGCTAGACAGCGACTTGCATGTTGCAGGTGCTCGAGGAGTCGGCATGGTGGATGCAAGAGATGAGAACTAAAGACCAAGAAAACTGACATGCACAAACACAACCTAGAGCTACAGGTTCATGCCGAAGAAAACTACCACAGCAGGTGGCCTATGGTGCAAGGGAGAGATTGTTGTTCTTCTATGCCCCATGGCCACTGCTATGGGTTGACGGACAGGTTGGGCATGCACTGCTCCCTTGGAGTAAGTCCCCCAAACCTTGCTCGTGGTGCAAGTCCAAGCGAGACACCAGAAGTATAGCGCAACGGATAGCATGTTGGACTTAGGGACAACAGGTCTTGCGATCGAGCCTTGATGTGCGCAGGAGGTTTTTTTGACCTTCTAGCACAGGGGAAGTTTCTTAGACATTTCTCCATGCATGAGGAGAGTGCGCCACTTGGCGGTCAGTGGATGCGCCAATTGGCGGACTGGTGAGGTGGTTTGGAGTGACCACCCCAAAAGTGTCACTGCCCACACACCTTAGAAGCCAGGCCTAGGACTATATGTACCAGGCTCATTCCTCATTCTAATTACACAATCTGGCCTTAGATGCTCCTCACAGAGTTGTCCAACTAAGGAACAGTATAAAGAAGACACTGGTTGGTCTAAGCCCCAGGAGTTAGTCTTTGACTAGCACCTCGCGCGAAAGTGACCAAGTGTTAAGTGGACACAGTTGCTAGCAAGTGATTGCCTAGGAACTGCTCAGTGTGGAACCGTGATCCTGAGGGTGATATCTTCTCCTAGCTGAAATGCTAGGAGCGGAAGGCAGGTGCTATTGTGTCGGCCCTGTTTTCTAGTCCATTTGCCTCAGGCCGGTTGACACTTTGTCCTCCTGTGCTGCGTCTGGTTGTTGGTCAGCGAGATGGAGCCGGTGTTGTCCTCTTGTACCACCGTTGGCTCCTACTGCGGCATGCCCAGCTCCCCCAGAAGCCTGCGGAGCCGCACCGCCTCCTTGACCGCCTCGGACAGCGCGATGTACTCTGCTTCCACTGTGGAGGTGGCGACGTAGTCCTCCTTCCTGCTGCACCACGAGACCGCTGCACCAGCGAGAAAGAACACGTAGCCGGATGTGGACTTCCGATTGTCCACATCGCCAGCGTAGTCTGCATCGGTGTAGCAGACCAGGCGCAAAGGGTCCGCCCGCCCTTTGCCGTCAAACCTCAGGCGCGCGTGCCGCGTCGCCTGCAGGTAGTGGAGGATGCGCTTGACCGCCTGCCAGTGTAGTGGCCCTGGATCAGCCACATACCTGCTCACTTGGCCCACCGCGTAGGCCAGGTCCGGTCGAGTCGCCACCATGGCGTACATGAGGCTGCCCACCGCCGATTGGTAGGGCACCCCTGCCATATCCTCCCGCTCTTCTTTTTTTTTTGCGGCGCCATTGCCGCACTCAGTTCATAGGTCGTGGAGACAGGACTACACATTGGTTTGCAGTCCTCCATGCCATATTGCTTCAGCACCTCGGCCACGTATTTGGCCTGTCCCAGCTCAAGCGTGCGCGCCCTCCCGTTTCGTGTAATGCTCACCTCGAGGTAGAACTCTAGCTCCCCCATGTCCGACATCTGGAACCTGCTGCTCAGCTGCTCTTTCAGCTACTGTAGGTTCGGCAGGTCTGAGGAGCACAAGATCAGATCGTCCACGTAGAGTGCGACAATTTGATGGAGCTTCTTGCTGCACCGCATGTACACGCTATGATCCGCCTCACAGCGCTTGAAGCCGAGTTGTGCCATGAAGCTGTCCATCTGTTGGTACCAGCATCGGGGCAGGATCAAATTGGACCAGTCGGCAAACGTGCTACCGGTGGTTTCTCACACGCTACGGTCATTTGGTTCTGACGGATTAGCAACCTGGCATGACCCAGTTAACTAAAGGTTCTAAGCACGCATGACAAAAAGAACAAGGAACCACATCAACCACAAGGGTATGGTGGATGGATGTCCACATCTGTGTTTTTCCCCAAGCTATGCTAAGTAGAAACCAAGCATGTGATGCTGATTACAACAACAAAGCTCTCAGGCACATGCATGTTGAACGTTGTGGATGCCACTCTTGCACTCCGTTGAGATGCCAGCGATGCATATTCCATCACGTGTGCGCGGACGCTGAACCCAACAGCTTCACTTCAGTTTCGTCACCTGCAGTGATAATTTGTATGTGAACAGAGTCAAGAGGTCACTTTTGTGTCTCAACACCCTATCAAAAAAACTCTCCCATGACCCACAGACAAACAGTCCATGCACACATGAAGGTGCTGCTAGAGAAAAAAAACTCTCGAGCAAAGGAGAGGCACAGTCACATCAATGAGGTGTACCACGAGCATGCACCAGACCAACAGTATGCACTGTCGCCTTTGGACGTCTACACGTTGGTGATGAGTATGAACCAAGACAATTTAGCTTCTTCGGTAGCCGTGCATTTGTGTACAAAGTGATGATCAATGTTCATGTGCTTCGTGCAAGAATGATGCATGATGTCATGCTCAACAATCGCCTTTGTGATCTGATTGTCGCAGTGCAGGGTCATGCAGCGGATTGAGACATGCATTTTCTGCAGCAAGCATGGAAGTCACATGCTCTCACACGTACCGCCGCCGAGTGCCAAGTGCTCCGCCTCACTCAAAATTCAAGCAAAAGAACCTTGTTTTCCACTTCTCCAAGAGCTTGCAATCCCACCAACAAGAAAGATGTATCCTATGTGACTGCTTGGATCTCTATCATATGCCCAACTACTGCCAGTGTAGCCGTTAAGCACCACAAAGGGTTGTGCACCACAGCACAACCCTAGACGCATTGTAGAGAGAACGTAACAGAAAACACTCAGGGCAGCCTCAAGATGTCTCCGACAAGGCTGGAGGGTGAAGAACTTGATCGAGAAGGCAGCGCTTTCCAGAGTGGTAGTGGTGAGGTACATGAGAAATCCAAACACGCTAAGGCAGTCGGTGACACCGATAGTCTCCTCCAACTGTGATGGATAAGGAGACTTCAACAGGCGGTGGCCTGTTGGGGACATGAGAGTAAATGAAGTGGGGATGTCGGCCAATAAGGAGGTATAGTGCTCTCCTAGAGTGCAAACATAAGCATCTTGATGCACATGTGGGGTGCGAAGCTAACGATCTAGCTCCATCCCAAGAAAGACTCGAGCTAGGCCCAGGTCCTTCATCTTGTATGTGGACTACAAGAGATTCTTGACTGACTGGACAGTAGTAGGGCTGGGAGAGGCAAGAAGCAGATCATCAACGTAGATGAGGATGGCCATGAAGGGCTCTAACGGAGAACTCAGAAAGAGCACTGAGTCAACGGTGTTGTGGCGATATCCACCTCTCTGAAGGGTGTAGATCTCCATGGTCCAGTAGCACGGCGACTACTTGAGCCCAAACAGGGCCTTTCACAATCACCAGACCTTGTTCGTTCCATCAGTGAAACTTGGTGGCTGTATCATGTAAATCTCCTCATTGAGGGGTCCATGTGCTCCACTTCCCAGACATATGTGCAACCAGGGTTTAAAGTGCGCGAGCAGTGGTGTACCGCCCGACTGGGAAAATGTCTCATTGAAGTAAATCTCAGGAATCTGAACCTTTCGCCAAAAGCCGAGCCCTATGTTGGTCGACCATACCATCAGGTTTCAACTTGCGTAAATAAACATAGGAAGCCAAGAAAACTTTGCGGCCTGCTGGATGGTCCACAAGCTCAAAGACATTGTACTCCTTGATAACAATCAGCTCCTCCTCCATGGCCTTTTCCCAGAGGTCGTCATCAGCTGCCTCACAAGCGGGAGGAAATGTGGTAGGCTTTGGTGGAAGTGTGCAATGTCCACTTGCTGTAAAGGATGTAGCAACATAGCCAACGGATGCTTCAAGAGTGCTGTGGAACTCATGTGCAACGGGTGTGTTCTCACTGCTGAGTTGGGATGGGAAACAATGAGAGGAAGGCCGAGTGAAGGAAGACCAGTGGGTCAGGCCAAAGGTCCAACATTAGACGATAGTTCACTAGAGCATGTGCGACGCTGAAGGGGCTGAGAGGACTGTAAACCAGACCACTGAGGGAGAGAGAGAGAGAGAGAGAGAGAGAGAGAGAAGCCTCCCTCCATGCGTGTATGGCTCAGGGCCGNATGGGAAACAATGAGAGGAAGGCCGAGTGAAGGAAGACCAGTGGGTCAGGCCAAAGGTCCAACATTAGACGATAGTTCACTAGAGCATGTGCGACGCTGAAGGGGCTGAGAGGACTGTAAACCAGACCACTGAGGGAGAGAGAGAGAGAGAGAGAGAGAGAGAGAGAGAGAGAGAGAGAGAGAGAGAAGCCTCCCTCCATGCGTGTATGGCTCAGGGCCGATGATAGTGACCTGAGACTCAGGTCATAACACCAGCACATGGGCAAGAGCAGTGGTCTTTGACACGGGAGTGGGAGGTGAACCAGGAGGAGAATGTTTGGGGGAGCTCATGGGTACAAATTCAGACTTAGGAAATGGAGATGCAGAAGACGCTGAGACTGGAGATGGATTTTGGGATGAAGCAGTCAAGGCGCTAGACTGGGAGGACAGACTGCAGAAATTACTTTGAGTGGAGGTGACCGGTGACGACTGTGGAGAGGGTGGACAACCAACAGAGAGAACTGTGGCAGAGGGAGAAGGTGACGAGTCCCTAAGACCAGAGGCTGATACAGACCAACTCCCCTAAGCCAACGGAGTAAGGGAAAAGAAGAAGGTGAGGCAACACGCGATAAGTCGCAGGAGAAGACGTCCTCAAATTATAGCAGGTCGCGTGACTCAATGACACGTGACCGGTTAGCGTCCTAGAACCTCCAAGCTTTGGACATGGCAGAAACACCTTGGAAGGAGTAGAGATGAGCACAGGGGCTAGGCTTGCCATCATGAAGGTCTTCATAGAGCCACACGTCAGTGACACAGTCCAAGACACGAGCAAGACACAAGTCGGCCCGGTGCCCAAACCAACTCTCAAAGGGGGAGATATGACAAAGAATGTGACCATGAGGAATACGGTTCCAGACCCATGTCATGTAAGACATGGCCTCAAAGGAGAAAACATGAGGGAGTTCACAGGAAGTGAGGAGGGTTTGGACATCGTTAACAATGAGAAACTGTTTTTCTGAGGTGTGTAAGGAGCCGATGGCTCCATACACATTCCGTGAGAAGAGAAGAATCCTGAGGAAGCCAGGACCCAATGATGGGACAAACATTACTCTTTTTTCAAAGAAAAAAGTCCCAGCGCATGCGTGAATAGTTATCATTGAGGCAAAGGACGGAGCAACCAAACCCTCCAAGGCATGACGGGCTAGAGGGCTCATGATGTCGGCATGCAAGAGATTAAGGGGGTGGACAATACGATTGTTAGGTGTGGAAACGGGAGAACGGTGCATTTTTCCTTGGGCATAGTCAAGGCAGTCAGCGGCGCAAGGAGCAGAAACAATGGAGGCATCCAGACCATGGCCGGGCTCATGGAAAAGCAGGCTTTCAGTTGCAGTACTATGGATGTGACCCATGCGGTAGTGTAGTAGCTGCGTGTGCGTCCGTGAGAGGGAGTGAGCAAACTGGAAAAGTGCTGCCATGGCAGAGGAGGGCGCAAAAGAGGACATGTGAAACAAACTATCCTAGCATGTGTTGCGAATCAAGATGCGGCCAGTGGTGTGGTGCAAAAGAGAAGCAATGCTGTGACTAGAGGAGACGTCCATGCCCTAGTCATCAAGAGTCGACACAAAGAGCAAACTCAGTTCAAGAGAGGGGGCAGAAAGCATGTCTGGAGGAAAAAGTCCCCCCCCCCCAGGGCCAATGAACCGGACAACATCAACACATTGATCTGGAAGAAGCTGGCCAGAGCCAGTCTGTACAAAGTGGAGACATCCAACAGAACCCAAAGCTACGAACAACGAATGGGAAGATCTCATGTGGTGGCTGGCCCCGGGGTCGAGAATCGAAAAGTCACTCGACACAAAAATAAATGCTAGAACATGAATGACTGTAACAGTAGCGGAGTGCAGAAGGAGCTGTTGACCACAAACAGTAAGAAAACAAGGCAGAAGGACAGATTGCCAGTCTTTAATCTATAAACATCAAGAGGTAGACACCCATGAACTCCACCAGAAGGAAAACCACAGAGTGTCCCATCAGACTCACATGTTAGTGGCCTCAAACCTGTGCCTACACTCTCACCTCCCTGATTACGAAGGTCGCCCTTTATGAACAAGGTGGGAGAGCACATCGTCCAACACACGATCGTCCTTAGGTATCACATCCTTCATGAAAGCAGCCCTAGGCTGAAATGGAAATAGGGAAAGAAGAGGCAGGACCACGGAGGAAGTGTATGATAGGGGGGAAGGATGGAGAGGGAGAGGGGGAGGACCGGGGGAAGAAGGAGAAGTAATTGAAGGGGCAGGGGGAGCTGGACAGATTGAGCTGCACACAAGCATTCTGAGGGTTTCTACAATTGTTTCCCCCTCTCGCAATGTTGCCTGCTGGAGTGATGCAGCGTTACATGATGCAATGTGACAAGAGGTGTGCATATCGGAGAGTCTTGTGTCACAGCATGTGAGCCCAACCGGCAGCCATGCATACTCCACCGTGGAGAAAGACACGTGCATCAGCCTTCTCAACCATTTCTTCAAGACACTCAAGGGCATGGTGGAATTCAACCCAGCTGGCGCTGTGTGCAGCCTCTGTGCAAAACTTGCATCGTGTGCATCCCGGATTTGTTCACCTCGCGTCTGCCACCACCCATCGTGAAGTCTAGAGTGAGAAAACAGCCAGCTTGATCAAAGACAACATGGGGAGATTAAGCTGTTGCGGGTTAATGCTGCATCAATGTTTTCAGTGATGGATTTATCCACATCCGTGTACCATAGGAATCATGCAAAAAAGTGGCAGAAATAGCTTGCATCAGAACTAGACTTGGGAAATGTTTGTGTAGTGGCGGACCATGGTTCTATCCGCAGATTTTCTTACCCTGGTTGCATAAACGTATGAGTCACAATCATGCAGAACCCATTATTGGGGGATGGAAGTTTGTTTTTTCCTGATCACACCTGCTGCATTTATCAGCACAGTGTGTACCATTGCAGAGTGGAATGACCGGGTCAAAGGATGTTGTGTATGAATTCTTGTGGACGTGAATGCCCTGCCCTAACTGGGCTCCTCTTCCCCTTGGGTTCCCTTTTTTATTTTCCATAAGCCCCCAGTAAGAGGGAAAACAAAAAAAATTCTTTCGCTTCCAGTATGTAGTATGAAGTAGCCAATACCATAGCCATGATGAGTGCAAAAAATGTGAAGTATACAAGAACATGCTACACAGCCAAGGCTGTAGCTCCAAGCCCCATGTGGCTGGGAAAATCTCCACATTTGTTTTGGTTGCACACTTGATCCTCCCTATCTTTCATTGATCCTTGTCACCACTGCAAAAGTCTTGTACCTTAAAATGATGGCAGATGAAAATTGCTACATCTTCTAGCTGCCCATGTCATGTGTGCCATCTTCAAAGGTGTTTCTTCACTCACACGGTTTATTCCCATGAAAAACTTGTAAATCAATCATTTCAAGAGGTGTATGCTGAGGTGTCTTGTACTTCATCGTTTTTAAAGAAGAAACCACATCAATATTGCACAAGGTTGTTGCACGACACCAATATTCTGTGGACTGAATTTTAGAGATATTAGCTTTTACTTGAGAATTCTCCTGAAATTATCTGCTTTTCACTAGTTTCATGTGAATGAAAACATCACATGCAACGTGAGACACTCTGTACAAAGTGGAATGGTGGGGAGCAAGTAGAGAAAGAAGAAGTAAATGAAAACTTACGGGCACAAGAACGTTGAATCATATAAATATTCTCATGAATTTGTTCAGATTTATTTTGTTAAGGAGACATTCCATGGAGAATTTTCCCCACTGGGTCATGTGTGTTCAATCATGTACTGAAATGTCATTGTAAATGTGTTTTAGTATGTCAAGCGGAGCATGCAGTACCACATGTTTTTTACTTGGTGAAAATTTTTGCATCATTAGCTCGTGCACTGAAAGTGCACCAATGCCATATCTGGTAGAAGTTAGAGCACATTAGCTTGCATAGTCACATTTTACACGTGAGAAACGTTTTCTCAATTCCTCCCTGATCTGCATCTAGAACACCAGCCTCTCTCACATCCCTCAAGATCCATTCCCCCTCATCTCAATGTCATTAGGTGGCCCTCAAACCTCACTCTTTTCCACAAACCATGGTGACAGGGGTGCGATTACCTTCACGGCGTAAGGCCAAGTACATCATCACACACAAAAAATCATTCTTTCTAAGGTGCATCCGGGAGTCAGAGATCCTGGTGCCAAGATGGTTTTTGAGAATCTCTGCAAAACTCAACGGCCTTTCATTTCCTTTCATAGACATCCAAAAGAAAAGCTGGCTGGAAAGTTTTTTACTCATTTCTCCTCCTACTTCTAGGATACCACATCAGTTTGATTATCCCATTTGTATCCATTTCATTTGAAACCATCCATTTTGGTCTTTGGAATCTAAGACCCAACCAATCCCCATGCACCAACCTAGACGTGTGTTTATGATGATGAAGTTATGGAGGTAGCTTTGGGAATACCAAATTTCAGAAAAATGGTCCGCCAGGTTCTTGAATGCTTATCAGGTCAAACCTCCATTGCCACTGTGCAGTTTGCTTCTTCTTTTATGCGTGAGTGTCCTGACTTGAAAATCCGTCACGCATCTGAACTGAAGGAGTACAATCTCAGCCTGAATAGCTCAAGAATGGTCGCTGGAACTCAAGAGAAGAGTCCAGACGAGTGACTGGTTAAAGAATCACTCAAAACCATTAAGGAATGAGAGAGATCTACTGATTCCAATAAGTAGTGGTACTACTGCTCCACGCTAGAAATACACAAGTCCTAAGAGTCCGGGTGTCTTTGTCTTGAGTTGGTAGTCCGCGCTGGTCCAGAGGAGGGGTAGATGCCTCGGTTGAGTATTTGACCGGAAAGCATAGCATCATCCTGTTTCGAACTGCCACGCTTGCAGTGTCGCGGCTCTCTCGCTTCTCCGCCTGCTCCCTGTCACCACTTCCAATGTATGTGCAAAACCTGTGGCAATACATCCGACTGCTCCTCATAGTCAAATAACAGGTACATATGGGCAGGGGAGGCATAGCTAGTGGTCTCTCTCCTGACCCAGACAGAGACACAGGATACATTAGAGTAGATTAGATAGATTGAGGGTCAGGGGAGAGAGTGGCGACCTCTCCCCAAGCCCTCTTTCCATTTTTCCCGTGAGCACAGATGAGTTTGGACACAGACTATGCCAGTTTTCCACACCAAATAGGCGGAGAGAGAACTAAAGGATCACAGAAGGGAGAAAGAGAAAATCGTGAGTAAATAGAGCTTTGGTTCCCTATGATGAATTGTTAGCAAAAAAAATCCTGGGATTGACTCAAGGATTCTAGGAAGAGGTTGTCTGTGGGAGGCATATAGTGGGTTCACATGTTGTTGACCGTGTGGTCTGGATCAAAGGGAATGCAAAGGCCAAAAACCCATTGAGCTTGTGGTGGTTTCAAGAAACTTGTGTAACAAGCATAATATGGTGGAAACAGCCATACAGCTAAGACTAAAAACGTTATGCCTCTATTCCGAATGCGAGGTTGGAAGTCCATTGGTAAGGTCACAAGTTGTATACTAACACCAATTGCAGGGTGCAAGTTGTACTCAGGTAAAATTGCGTACGTGATGATGAAGATTCACTTTGAGATACATTTGAACATACATGTCTTTCTTCATTACCTACACACTCTGGAATAGTTGCTCGATGTTATCTTTCATTATTAGAAGGGTATTCACATCTGAGTTATCCACACCCTCCTCCTTCCTAGCTAGAAGAATAGCACAAGTGAAGCAGTGCCTCTAAGGAGAGTGATTTTTTTGCGAGACAAACTGCGCACCACTGCCACAGTTGGCTGCTGTTCTCACTGCCTGTACCGCATCTGTGCCATTTTGTGGTGATGAATGTGGGGGTGCGCATGATTCTTCTGATGGTCTAGATGTTGCTTCGTGTCTGGATGAGTCTCAGTTGTGTCTGCTGCGTCCCACAAGGCGTTTTCCCATAAGCAGTCCGTTTATATTCACAGATTTGGAGCATTTAAACAATGCCACCTAGGTCGTGGATCCTGGTGCAATCCATCACATGACCCACTGTGGTAATGAATTCGTCGTGGTTGGCCCGGTCGGGTCTGTTCCGTCTGTCCCTATTGCGTCTGGTCATGAGCTGCCTTTCTAGGGAGTTGGATTTGTACAATTTTTTGGTCCTCCTGGCCCACTGTACATTTCCAGAAATCTTTATGTGCCTGATCTTGAGCTTAACCTGCTCTATGTCCATTTCTCAATTCACATGGGTCTTGGGGTGTCCCACTCTGATAATGATGACACTATCTTAGCCCATGATACATGTCAGATTTTTCTTTGGGGCACTTTCTTTTTATCACATCCCTCATGGAAGCAAACTTTTTTATTGTTTACTTCCTGCATCCAGTGCACTTGAACTTGTGACTGGAACTTTAGACCTGAACCCAATCTTTTCTAAATCATCATATTTGTCATGTTCTTCTTGATGTTGTTATCTGTCTCATCCACACCCAGTCTGCACGTGGTCTTAACACGGATCCCTTTGATAATCTGTTGGAGACTGATTGTATCCCATATATGCCCAATGGTGGACAGATCATGCACTCACTTTCTAGTGCGCTCTGAAACCATGCATTACAAAACTAGTGCACTTCAATGGTGCTCTCTCTCTCTCTCTCTCTCTCTCTCTCTCTTTCTCTCTCTCT
>SZWC01010193.1:17010-30519 GCA_023375785.1 Penium margaritaceum
TTGATAATCTGTTGGAGACTGATTGTATCCCATATATGCCCAATGGTGGACAGATCATGCACTCACTTTCTAGTGCGCTCTGAAACCATGCATTACAAAACTAGTGCACTTCAATGGTGCTCTCTCTCTCTCTCTCTCTCTCTCTCTCTCTCTCTCTCTCTCTCTCTGTGATGCTCAAACCTTGCAGCAATTCGGTTTGCACATTCTTGACGTTAATGTTAGGTTGTAGACATCAGTGATTTTCTCTCTGAAAATCAATATATTTCCATGCAATACAGTCATTTTGGAATAAGGATGTCGCACACTGAGGGCACTTTCACACTTGTTTTGAGTACACTCATGCGCTATCCCCATACACTGGGCTGTCTCTAGACCAGTTTGCGAGGGCCGGAGAGAAGATTCATTTGAGCCACTGCAGGCCATAACAAACACTAGTTCCGGCAAGTAGACGGTCCGTTGAGTAAACAGGTGAAGCTTGTTGGAGCGATCGACCAGGCGGTTGTAACGGATGAACCAGATAGCGGAGGAAGTTAATGACAAGAGTAACTTGAATTGAAAATTTACTACGACAATACCACAAGTAGAATGTTTGACCATCTCTACGTCGTAGAGAGTATTGTGGCCGGAAGAGGCTACAAAATCTAGATAAAACATACTTCGCGCTCCTCATCATTTTTTACGAGTCTTAAGTTATGATTTATTTGTTACATCAGGAAAACATTTCAAACACACAATGACTGGCCCTAAATACAAAACAGAAAGACATACCACCATAAGAAACAACAAGATTTAATCTTTACAAATCAAGTTACCTTCTAATAAAATAATGTATTGGCCATACATGACAAAGTTCAAGGTGAGATTGGACACATGAGACAACTTAGCGCACTGAGTGCACTCTTGGTGTACATTTTTATGGTGACTAAGCGCACTTGCCACAAACACTAGTCCCATGCACTGGGTTCCTTCCTAAGAAGAGAATTGTTTACCCACAAAAGAAGAGAAATCAAGGTGTTCTTGGAAATGTATAGGAAATTAGCACACTGAGTGTGTTCTTAGTGTGCCTTGGTATGGTGCCTGAGTGCACTGGCCACATACACTAGCACCACGTAATGGGATCCTTCGTAAGAAGAGAAGTTTTTGGCCACATCCGAAAAAAACACTTAAGGTGTGCTTGAAGACATGAGACAAATGAGCACACTGAGTGTGTTCTTAGTGTAGATCTTTTATGGTGATTAAGTGCACTCACCACATACACTAGGCCCACATACTGAGGTCCTTCCAAAGAAGAGAAGGATTTGCCCATAAAAGAAAAAATGGAAGGTGCGCTAGGGCATATGAGATAAATGAATGCACTGAGCATTCTCTTAGTGTACTTTTGTATGGTGACTGAGAGCACTTGCTGCATACACTAGCCCCACGCACTGAGGTCCTTCCAAAAAAGAGAATTGTTCTGCCATACAAAAACGAGGACTTTCTTTTGCATGAGACAAATGAGCACATTGAGTGAGTTCTTTGTGTGTTTTTGTATGGTTCCTGTGTGCACTTGCCACATGAACTAACCCCACACACTGGATTTCTTCCTAAGAAGATGTTTTTCAAGCCATATAGGACAAAAGTACACTCTTCTCATGCACTATGGACAGAGTATAGTTATTGGTGTAAGCTACTCCCTTGTAAGAGAGTACACTCAAGGTGCACACTAAAAACCAGTATATGAACTGGCATCAATTAAATATACATCTTGTATCCAGTGCTTCTAGTATAAGATGCATCCAACCACCTATCCCTTTGTAGAATCTCAGGCTTAACTGATGGATGTAGGGTGCAAAAAACTGGCCAAAGTGGGTTGCTCGATAAAAATCATCAGGCATAACAGATACATAGAAGACGTATTCCTGGATCTGTAGCACTTTATGGAACTCCATTCGGAGTCCGTTCGAGGGAGATATGGGTTTTCAAGGTTTGGGGGCAGTGGGTCCGGTTCAAGGGACGGCTCGTGTACTACCAGCACCAATGACGGAAATAATTATTGGTCAGAGATGCTTGGAGCGGCCTTCAAGGTAGAAAGGTGGCAGAAGGACCTCCAGGGAAGTTCAAGAAAGTCTCATCAAGATTATTGGTTGTGCACATGGCAGGGATGGTAATTCTCTTGTGTGAGAGTGTGACGGTCGCTCATCCCGCTAGGCTAGGAGTGTGCTAGGAGGTGAGCTTTGACAGAGTGTTTTTTCCACCTCCATGTGCCAAATGAGGCGTACTTAGGCTTGTTAGAAATATGTGCTAGTGTACTTCATTATCCACAAGTCAAACCAGCCATTCACGCTCTCTACACAACTTTACTTGCTTTTGTATTTTTGTCTCTGCAACCTGTAACTTGTCTCTCACCTACAATTGTTCCTGCCTTGGTGAGCCTGATCACCTTCTTGAGTGTTGCCTCAGCTTCTATCATTGGTATCAGAGCTAGAAAAAATCCTTGTCTTATCCTTGAGGCATCCCTTGCACGCTGGTGTGTGAGAGAGGCCTTTCGTGGGCCAACGTTTTAGTCAACATGACGACATCCGCTTGTGTGGTGACCGGCGTCAACGTCGCCAAATTTTAAGGCAAGAACTTCTTCAACTGGAGCAACAACATGAATACGGTGCTGATGGAGAAGGAATGTGGAGCTAAGTGAGTGATACTGACTCTTTTGAATCCTCCCTCTGGTGCCGAGGCTCGTATCCACCGCGTGAAGCGGGACCGCGCCCTCTTCACCATCTACATCCACCTCGCGGAATGGCAGTTGCTCCTTATCCACGGCATCCTCATCCCAAAAGAGGTTTGGAACAAGCTTGGGTCCACCTATGCCTCTATATCAATGAACATGTAGCTGCGTTGTCGCTTTCACACAGTGAATATGGATGATTTGAGCTCCATGATTGACTATCTGAACATGGTGAAAGATTTGGATGATTGAGGACCCTGTCAAGGAACTTGTTCTCATGCTGACAATCCTCTCTGGCCTTTCTAGCAGCTACAATCCCCCCATTGTTGCCCTGGACCAGCGTGGCAACAGACTCTCGCTCAACGACGTGGAGGAGAGCCTGCTATTCAAGGAGGAATGCCGTAAGGAGGGAGAATGAGGAAGCAGATGGACGTAGTTCTCGTCACCAACATGGGTCACGGGTGTGGTGCTGCAACAAGGAGTGGTAGTGGAGCTGGAGGGAAGAAGAAGGGCAGGTGCCATCACTGTAAGAAACCAGGCCATTGGGTGCACGAATGTTGGAAGAAGAAGGTAGATCTTGCGACTGGGGTGGGAGTGGAGAAACAGTCCGACGCCTCCGCCAATGCTGCTGATTGGGAAATTGGATTTGTGAGCACGATCCGGAACCTTCATATCTCCTCCAACACTGCCTTGTTATGGATCATCAACTCAAGAGCCACTTGCCACATGACCAATCACCGGGAGTGGTTGGTTGTGTACATCGCTGTTGAACCTTGTCACGTGTACATGTGTGTCAATTATGTGCAGATGGCAGTGGGTGAGGGTGAAGTTATGTTTTTTGCTTCTGTCCAGGAGAAGCACGTGAACATTGTGTGGAGGAGGTACTCCATGTTCCGGGGCTGGCAGCTAACCTCCTCTATGTTTCCTCTCTTATCTCCCAAGGCCTGCAGGTCCGCTTTGAGAATGGTGGCTGGACCATGTCAGTACGTGCGGGTTCTTGCAAAGGCAGACAACGACAATGGCCTCTACCACCTTTTTGTGGCATCGGAGAAGGGAGCTGCCTCAGTAGCAGCTGGGAGACTGGGAGACAATGACATCGGCCTGTGGCATCACCGGCTTGGACACCTCGGCTTCGGCGCAATCATCTCCATGCAGCAGATGGTGCTTGACCTGCATCTGAAGGAGGTGAAGCGGCCCGGTGCGTCGGCCTGCAAGAGCTGCATCAAAGGGAAGAAATCCCACGCTCCACTAACTAGGGAGGGGAAGGCGGTAGATGAGCTTCTCTCTCTTGTACACTCTGACGTGTGTGGTCCCATGCCATCACAGTACCTTGTCCGGCAAGCTTTACTTTCTCACGTTCATTAACGACAAGTCACAGAAGACGTGGGTTTTCTTTCTGTCCAGGAAGGATGAGTGCTTTGATGCATTCAAGGAATGGGTGGTTGCTGCACAGAATGAGAGTGACAGGCGGCTGAAGGTGCTTTGCACTGATGGCGGAGGCGAGTACCTCTCCGATGACTTCCACGACTTCCTCAAAAACCGCGGGTTCCGACACGAGGTGATGCTACCCGCAGCGCCACAGCTGAACGGTGTGGCTGAGAGTGCCAACCGCATGCCCATGGAGTGTGTGCGCAGCCTGCTCAAGGATGCTGAGCTCCCGTCAACATTCTGGGAAGAAGCAGTCAACACTGACGTGTACCTGAAAAACCGGAGTCCGACACCTGCCGTGCCGCTGATGACGCTGGAGGAGGTGTGGACAGGGTGCAAGCTGATTATCACACACCTAATGGTGTTCGGGTACGACGTATTCATCCATGTGCCTGCCGCTAACCGCAACAAGCTGGATGCCAAGGGTGTATAGGCAGCCTTCCTCGACTACGACACCGTGGGATATTGCCTGTAAAACCTCACCGCATGCAAGATCGTCCGCAGCCGTGATGTTGTCTTCAAGGACAACGTGAAGGGCAGGACATGGAGCCCTATGGAAGCAGTCGCGGTTGCACCGGCTCTTGAGCCAGTGGGAGCCGAAGAGCCTGCAGCTGAAGAGGAGTGAGCGGGAGGTAGTGGTGACAGGGCAACAGAGAAATCTGAGGAAGCGAAGCAGCTGGCAACCAAAGCATATAAGGAGGAGTAGCCGAGCAAGGAGCAGCAGCTCCATGTAGGACTGCATGCCTCAACCATGGCGCGGATGGTCCTGTAGAGCCACTGTGGCGATCCAAGCGCCTTGCAAGGACACGGAGACTGCTGGCGGAGCTGCTGAACTTGTGCACTTTTTCTTCTTCACTGGAGTCTTCTGACCTCGAGCTCCCCTTCCTCGTAACCGACGATCCAGCCACATTCAGCAAAGCCATGCGCAGTGACAATGCAACAGATTGGCGTGCCGCAGCAGACGAGGAGTACGAGACACTCATGAAGAACGAGACTTGGACCCTCGAGGAAGCTCCACATGGAAGTCGCGTGGCTGTAGGTGGATGTGGTTGCGAAGGGGTATGCAAAGACTGGGGGTGTGGATTATGAGAAGAAATTCACACCTGTTGCAGAATTTTGCAGAATTTAATGTGGTAGGAGGGCATGAGGACCACGTGTGCAAGCTTGTGAAGGAACTCTACAACCTGAAGCAAGTGCCGCATGCATGGTACCACAAGATTTATGAGCAGCTGGCTACCCTTGGTTTTGTGTGCAATGAGGCACATCATGCGGTCTATGGGCGCACAGAGGAAGCAAGCCAGGTCATAATCCTGCTCCATGTTGATGACTTGCTTGTCTCTGACTCGAAGTCTCTCCTCGACGATTCTAAGCAGTGCCCTGCAGCCAGGTTCAACATGAAGAACATGGGAGAGCTGAGCTACTACCTGGGTCTCTAGGTGAAGTGTGATTGGCAACAAAATACCTTGGAGCTGTCACAGAGCACTTATGTGAGCAATGTTGTCAAGCGCTTCAACATGGGAGGTGCACGGAAGGTGGTGACACGGCTGGAAGTGGGAGAAAAGCTGAGCATCATGCAGGCTCCTCATGGAAAGAAACATAGCAATCGCATGGAGGCGGTACCATACCAAGAAGCAGTCGGGAGCCTCATGTATGAAGCTGTCAGCATGCACCTCAACATCAGCCAAGCAGTGGGGGCAGTGAGCAAGTCCTGCGCTGACCCGGGTGTGCCACATTGGGAGGCGGTCAAGCACGTGCTGCGCCACCTGAACAGCACCAGCAGCCTTAGCCTCACCTTCAATGGAAACAATAGCCCCATCCTCATCAGCTGTAGTGACGCAGATTGCGACAGAGATCTGGACACAAGGAGATCGACCAGTGGTTTTGTGTTTTTGCTTGGAGGAGGAGCAATCAGCTGGAGGAGAAAAAATCAAGATTGCATTGCTCTCTCCTCCACCGAGGCACAGTACATCGCTTTGCGTGAAACAGCAAAGGAAGCAGTGTGGTTGCGTGAGCTGCTGGCAAGTGTTGGGCAGCAGAAGAAAACTGCAACGACCATCCACTGTGACAACATGAGCGGCATCGCGCTCACGAAGAACGCAGAGTTCCATGCCTACAACAAGTACATCGACCTGCGCTACCAACGTTTTTGTAAGATCGTGGCAAAGGAGGTAGTGCACAACAAGTTCTGCCCCTCAAACATGATGTCGGCAGACTTCCTGAATAAGCCACTGGTGGCACATCGCTTTCAGCATCTGAGAGAAAAGTGTGGACTTGTATGATTTTTACTCTCGCAAAGTGAGAGAATGATGGATATAGGATGCCAAAAAGTGACCAAAGTGGGTTTATTGATAAAAATAATCAGGAAACAGATGTATAGAGGACGTTTTCTTGGTTTTGTGGCACTGTATGGAACTCCATTCACAGTCTGTTTGAGGGAGATATGGGTTTTCAAAGTTTTGGGGCAGTGGGTCCGGACTAAGTGATGGCTCCTGTACTACCAGCACCAATGACGGCCAGACGTTTTGGCCAGGGAGGCTTGGAGTGGCCTTCAAGGTAAAAAGGCGGCATGAGGACCTTCAGGGACGTTCAAGGAAGGTCCCTACCAAGATTATTGGTTGTGCACATGGCAGGGATGGTAGTTCTCTTGTGTTAGAGTGTGACTGCCGCTCATCCCATTAAGCTAGGAGTGTGCTAGGAGGTGAGGTTTGACAGAGTCGTTCTTCCAGATCCATGCGCCAAATGCAGCGTACTTAGGCTTGTTAGAAAGTTGTGTTAGTGCACTTTCTTATGCATGAGCCAAACAAGACAATCGCACTCTATACACAACTTTACACGCTTCTGTTTTTAGGGTTTAGTTTTTTTCTACAACCTGCAAATTGTCTCTTACATACAATTGATCCTGCCTAGTAGCTCTTGGTGAGCGTGATCACCTTCCTGAGGGCTGCCTAAGCTTCTATAAATAACTTCTTCTTGATCGGGCATAACTTGACCTCCTGGGTCCTCTCCTCGTTGAGTTTGCAAATGACCATGGTCGTTATGTCCGGACCGTGTTCAACGACTTCACCCAGATGCAGTGGGTTAACAATCTCTATATGAAGAAGGATTCTACCCAGGCTTTTTGCTTATGGCTGGCCATAAGGGAAGTGAAAAAAGCATCCAGATCTTCTCCTCTAATTGTTCTAAAGAGCACCTTGGAGACATGGAGTGGTAATTCACTGAGCATGGTTTTTTTCACCACTACTTAGTGCCCAGTACCCCTAACAGATGGATGTGTTACATTGCTAGAAACGCACGATGGAGGATGCGAGCCACACCATGCAGGTTTAGAGCAGTATTTGAGAGTCTTTTCACTTTGAGGGATCCGCCTCCATGACGTCGGTCTTGAATTGCATCCTACCGGGCCCTCCCCCAGACCCCTTCACCCTATGCAATGTGTGGTTTGGGGCCGACAAACATCTGGCTCGTGTTACGGACTCCTTGCCTGTATCTGATTCAACTGAAGGCAATAGGCCCCCAATAAAATTCTCAGCAAAGTGGCATGTCTGCCTTCCTTAGCTTTGCACCTTACTCCAAGGCCAAAGGCTTCTGTGATCAAGGGCATCAACAGATTGTGGATTCCCGCGATGCAGTGTTCTTCAATAACCTCAAGTATCACAAGCTTCCATGGATTCTTGCTGCACATTCACATCACGTACGTGGGTGTATCCGTTCCCTGCATGCGGGGGAGATGAGGAACAATTTGACCATGTTCGTCACTCCACTCCTGCCTCAGCTTGATCCTTCCTTTTTCACCGTTGACCCTACCGCTGGGTCAGCACTTGCGCTTGCCCTAGTGAGTGGAGCGTGGGATTTCTTCCCTTTGATGCAGCTCTTGCAGGCCGACGCACCGGGCCGCTTCACCTCCTTCAGATACAGGCCAAGCACCATCTGCTGCATGGAGATGATTGTGCCAAGGAATGGATGTGTCCAAGCCGGTGATGCCACAGGCCGATGTCATTTTCTCCCAGTCTCCCAGCTCCTACTGAGGCAGCTCCCTTCTCCGATGCCACAAAGAGGTGGTAGAGGCCATTGTCGTTGTCTGCCTTTGCAAGAACCTGCACGTACTGACATGGTCCAGCCACCATTCTCAAAGCGGACCTGCAGGCCTTGGGAGATAAGAGAGGAAACATAGAGGAGGTTAGCTGCCAGCCCCGGAACATGGAGTACCTCCTTCACACAATGTTCACGTGATTCTCCTGGACAGAAGAAAAAAATATAACTTCACCCTCACCCACTGCCATCTACACATGATTGACACACATGTACAGGTGACAAGGTTCAACAGCGGTGTACACAACCAACCACTCCCGGTAATTGGTCATGTGGCGTGTGGCTCTTGAGTTGATGATCCATAACAAGGCAGTGTTGGAGGAGATATGAAGGTTCCAGATCGTGCTCACGAATCCAATATCCCAATCAGCAGCATTGGCGGAGGCGTCGGACTGTTTCCCCACTCCCACCCCAGTCGCAAGATCTACCTTGTTGCAGCACCACCCCCGTGAACCATGTTGGTGACGAGAACTACGTCCAGTCCACTTCCTCAATATGAGGGTGACAGTGGCAAGGCAGGGATGTAGGCGCTGGCATCGTTACAGGTGCATACACATGCGACGGTGCAGGTATAGGAGCAAGTGCAAGCCAGTCAGGCAGCCTGTGCCTGACCGGCACAGGCTGTGGGATAGAAAAGTGACGCCGCCACCAACGGCACATGAACAAGGGGATTGTGAAGGAAATACATGAGCTAGGTACCGGCAAAGACCGGTTTAACAGAACATAGGGCGGACAGCCCAGGAGCATGTGGCAGCCCCACCCCATGCAACAGCGGGAAATCCTCTCCCGCCGGGTGGTCATCCGCCACCGCACAACGCACGACACTGTAGAAACGGATAGAAGCACACTGACTGCACACTCAAGCAATGGAGACCCGCTGTGCCACGACAGCCACAACACGCTGGGCCCACCGCTCAAACACCTCCGGAGAACACCGTCGTGGCCCACGTGCCAGGCAGATCTTGGCGAGGCGGGCCAAGAAAGACCAGAAGTGGTCACCCATCCCGCCCAAGGTCTCCCACGCAATAGGGCGCATGTGGCATCCCGGCAGGGCTGCCGGATGATACCGCTCCATCTTGGCCCGCTCTGCTGCCTCGACCGCCACGCCTGGCCCAGAAGCTCTATCCCCCTGGGTATCTACCGTAGTCACGTCAAGAACCCAAGTCAGGCCTGACTTAGGGTCAGCCAGCGTCAGGTCCGGTCGTGGCTTTCCACGCACACCCTCAGCCTGACGGGGTACGCCACCGCTCTCCACCGTGAAAGACAGACGGTGCTCACGCAAGATGTTGGCAAGCTTGTCCCTAATGGCGTTATGGACATGCTGGATGGCTCCATCAATCAGTCATCTCCTGGTCACTCCGCTCGGATCAAGACCATCAAGACCCACGCGCTCCAGATGGGGAAGGGGTCTTGATTGTTTTTTCCCCTTGTTCAGTGTTTTAGGACGGATCAGAAATGCTCTGCCCCTTGTGGAGGTATGACCCCTGGATCCACTGTGATGTGACTCAACTATGCTCTGTCTCATGTGAGATATGACCTCTGAGTACACCATGTGGCTGAGTGGTAACATTGACCATTTTGTTAATTTGGCCAAGTTAGAGGTCATGAGTTTGATCCTGGCCCCATGCACATCTTGTTTGCTATGGAAGCTTCCAAGAAAGAAGGTCTGTAGCTTCTTGGACGCTACATGGTTGGTCTGTCACCTTGACACAGGGATGCTTATGTGTCATGCCCATAGTACAAGTCTATTGGTGATGTGGCTGGTTCAGGCCACTTCCCAGGAATGTGCTTTTGAGTTCTAGGACAGCTATAAAAGGACTTGTCTAGCATGCTGATCAATCAACCCTTGCTTGATTTTCTCTTGCGTATTGACAACTTGAGCTCTTCTTGAGATGTAATGCTAAGGCATTAGTACTCTTGAACGTGAAGTGTATGCTTAATTATGTTTGGGGTGCATGACACATGTCAATGAAGGAAGAAGGCCAAAAACCCTTTGTGAGCTTTTTGGTTTTGCGGCTTCTCCACCATAGGTGGTTAGCTTAGTAGCTAACAAAGGGTTGTGGACCCACTCCTCTGGTTAGATAAGTTTCACGCACGGAAATGTTAGGTCACCAGCAGTGAGAGCGTCTTTGCTCTCACTAAACTTCTCTGTTTGCAAGTCAACATCAACAGGAGGGGAATGCAACACATCTGCACCTTCTACCTTGGGAACTGACATCAGCCTACATCGGCATACATCAGCCTACATCTGATTGCAACGGCCAACGTGAACAGGGGAAGCAGTTGCCTCTTCTCACTAAGAGCCTACAACGGCCTCAAACACAGGTACATCAGCATCAACAACAGGTGCATCAGCTCTAGCAGTTGTAGTTGTCGGGATGGCAGGGACAGGGGAACCAGGGAATCATTTGCCCATCCTTAAGTTTGATGGAGAGTGGTTTACGCTCTGGAAGTGGCAGTTTGAGATCATCATGGATGACAGAGATCTGCCAGGATGTTTTGACGGAACTATCCCAGCACCAAAAGAAGAAGGTGCTGACCTTGTGGAATGGGTCAAACTCAACAAGAAGGCTCTCGCCATTCTTGTGTCCTCCATACAACCCTGAGTCCTTTCACACATCAGCAATTGTACAGTGGCAGCTGCGGCATAAGCCAAACTCGGCAAGGTGTTTCAGTCCTCCTCACTTGCCAACCGTCTCTTCATTCTACAAAAACTCATTATCATGAGGCTTGGTGAAGGGGAGGATGTATCCGCCTTTATGCATAAGTTTGAGACGCTCTTGCAACAAGCAACCGCCATGGGGTGGGACCTGAAATCCGATATGCAGGCCATGATTTTTCTGATGACGCTGCCGGAAAGTTGAGGCCCCATGATAACGGTGATTGGAGGGTGGACTGAAGATCAAGTTTCCTACACCACCATCTCCGAGTATGTGCAAAATGAAGCCATGCGTCATAGCAGCAGTGAAGCAAACATGGCTACCTTTTCCTCACGGAGTAGCGACACCTTCCGCAATACCTCCTCCTCTGGGTAGAATGGAAAAAATAGCACTAGCAACAGTGGAAGAGGAACAAAGCACCAAGGAAACTGCCATAACTTTGGCAATGCTGGAATCTGGGCTCAAAGTTCCGTACACCCAAGAGAGAGGGAGGAGACGGGGATGAATGGTGAGGGGGAAATGGTGGGAAGGATCCACAAGCTTGAAGGCTGAGTGTGCCTCCAACAGAGGGATGATGATACTCAGGCCAGGAGCCTATGGCCTTGACTCAGGCACAAACAAGCACACCACTTACGAGAAGAGAGACTTCATCTCTCTTGCTCCATGCAACAAGAACTTCAGAGTTGCCAACGGCAAGGTTGAGGCAGCTGAGGGGATTGGCAGCAATTTGGTCACTGTGGGTGTCAACGGTGGAGATTCCCATCTCAAGCTAGAGGGGGTGGTCTACTTGCCCTCCTTCACAGCTAACCTGCTCTCCGTTTCTAAGATAAATGACCATGGCATGACAGTGGTCTTTATAGAAAAAGAAGCGGTGATAGTCCCTACCAAGGACATCAACATCTCCTACTCTGCCAAGAAGGTTGTCGCACAGGTTCCTCGTGTTGATGGAATCTATGTCTTGCAGACCAAAACGACAACTTCAACGGCTGAATATTCGGTCGAGAGTGATGAGGAGGAGAGCAGCGATGTAGAATCAGATGAGGAAGGACATGTTGGAGCAGTGGAAGCACTGGCAGCAGATGATTCGGCAACAAAACCGCAAGCAAATGCAGCCACCGGGGCTGTTCATTCTATCATGTGCACATCCTCTCAGAACCTGTGGCATAGGCACTTTGGGCACATGGCTCATCGCACATTGGAGCTCATGGTAAAACAGGAGCTACTGCGTGGGATGGAGCTAGGTGATGAGGCGGAGGGAGCAGGGATCATGTGTGAGCCATGCTTTAGAGGCAAGGCAAAAAGGAAACCCTTCAAGCGCAATGGCACGCGTGCTCTCGCACCTCTTCATCTCGTCCACTCTGACGTGTGTAGTCCCTTTCGCATACCGTCAAATGGAGGCAGCGGATACTTCCTCACATGCATTGACGACAATAGCCGAAAAGTCTGGATATACTTTCTGAAAAAGAAAAGTGAGGTGAAGGAGAATATGCAGGCCTTTACATCTATGGTTAAGCGATAGAGTGGAAAGATGGTGAAGGTATTCAGGACAAACAATGGGGGAGAGTACAAAGTTTGCAGGGAGTGGCTCAAGTTGCAGGGCATTGAACACCATAAAACAACCCCCTACTCACCTCAAAGAAACGGCATAGTGGAGAAGATGAACCAGACCCTCCTGGGCGTGACAAGGTGCAAGCTCTTTGATGCCAAGCTGCCTCCTAGGTTCTAGGCAGAAGCAGCACGTACGGCTACCTATCTTGTGAACCTCACACCTGTAGCAGTCCTATGAAGGAGAGGCAAGAAGAAGCAGACACAGCAGCTGAAGACGCCTCAAGAAGCATGGTCAGGTAGGAAGCCGGACGCCTCTCATCTCAAGGTGTTTGTTTGCACCGGTTTTTCTAAGGTCCAGGCCAATGAGGGCCCTGGAAAGCTCTATGCAAGAGCACGAAAGTGTGCTTTCATCGGCTATGACACCACCCACAAATCTTATTGACTGTGGGACCAAGGAGCGAAGAAGGTCATCTGCAGCAAAGACGTGGATTTCCACGAAAGGTCTTCGAGTAAGGGAGATTTTCTCGAACTTGAGAACACTCCAAAACAGAGAGCGTGGCTCACTCTCCGTGAGGAGGGAGACGAAGCAATAACACAAGTGCATGGGATGGGTGCTGCAACAGGGAGAGGAGCTCATGACAATGAATTGGAGGAATCAGACTCTGATTCCAACGTATTTGATCCTCCATAACATGAGGAGGATGCCTCTCCCATCATGAACGACGAACCATACCTCCAGCCTCCACATCAATAGCACCAGCCAGCACGTTCAATGAGCAGTTCATGCCTGAAAGTACCTCGACAGCATTACAAAGCAGATAGTGGTGAATGGACAGGTTTCAACTATTCATTCTTGGTTGAAGAGGAGCCAACGTCTGTCTCAGAGGTACTCACTCGGCCTGACAAAGCGGAGTGAGACGAAGCAATTTGCAGTGAAATCAGCTCCATTGAGGAGAATGGGACATGGGTATTGGTGGAAAGACAGGCCGCGGCTCACGTTGTGGGGTCCAAGTGGGTGCTGAAAGTAAAAAGGAAACAGGATGGCAAGATAGACAAGTACAAGGCACGGGTGGTAGCAAAGGG
>SZWC01010193.1:36011-61485 GCA_023375785.1 Penium margaritaceum
AGAGAGAGAGAGAGAGATAGAGAGAGAGAGAGACAGAGACAGAGAGAGAGAGAGAGAGAGAGATGAGAGAGAGAGAGAGAGAGAGAGAGAGAGAGAACGCTGTCTTAGTTCACATCATTGGATGGAAGTTGATGGGTGTGTACCCATCAATTTCCACACTGACATTGAATGATTTTGCGATGTGGATTTATTTAGCCACACAAGTTACATCCTTGTCTTTGATGCGGTGGTCTCATGGAGGAGCGGTAAGTGGGGATGGTCTGCTCACAGCTCTGGCTGATTTTTTCCCTCTTTTTACTGAATTCTCTCAATTTCTTTGGCTCTACCAACATATTCAGAAATTCTCTGATTCCACTTTGATCATCACAATTTGATGTGGCAATTGCAGTGCTAAGGCCATAGCAGATCATTGTGGCATGCGTAAGCTGAATCAATTTTGATCACCCTTTATTTTGTGAGCTTTTTTTTCTTGGTGAATAAGAGGTGGTTTTGTTTTACATTCCCCAAATCAAGGCTTTGAGGAGTACAAATTTCAAATCCTGCAATCACAGTATGTGCCCGTTGTGTGATGCTCCAGAGTTTATTGTCATGTGTTTGTTGCAATCATGTAGCGATGTTGCATGTTCCTTGTGTTGTGCACCCATGTGCTCTATTCTATTTATGTTGCTTTTTTTCTCAGCGCACACACTAGTGGACTATAGCATCAGCAGGTTCATGGGAGAGTGTTGCGGTGAGTATGTTCTTGACATAGTGTGACCCTTGCCGGCCTCCACTCTGCATATTTCTGATAATTCAAATGTGGCTGGGGACATGAGACCACGCCGGGGAGACTGGTGGGAGGGGAAGCAACCACAGGTTTTTGGGACATTCTAATGAAGTTTTAGTAGATTTCACGACATGCATGCTCAATCTGTCAATTCTTTATCCTACCTGTACCTTGGCTCAGAATGCATTTCTCGTAGTCAGCTTTCATTTTGATTTTGTGTTGTGAGCCGTCCCTGCCTATTTGCAAAGCTTGATGTGAACACGAGGCTGTGTCCAGGCTCATGCAGATCCCTAAGATGGACTCAGCTGGCATTGGAGCACCGTCGGGTGGTAGCCCCACCCACCAGCAGCTGCCAGACTGACACGGTGTCCCAGGTGCTTTGTTGGGGAACTTTGTAGTTTTTCTGCAATCTCTAGAGTTTTCTCCGTTGACTGGCTTTTTTTCAACCAGCCTGAGGGGACGGAATAGAAAACAAGGCCGACACAATGGCACTTGCCGTCCGCTACAAGTATTTCAACCAGGAGGAGATATCACCCTCAGGATCACAGTTCCAAACTGAGCAGTTCATGGGAATCACTTCCTTGCACCGTGTGCTGACACCTGGTCACTTTCATGCAAGGAGAAATTTCCTGAAGCTTAGACCAGCCATTGTCTTTTCATTGCCTTCCTTTAGTATAAATGTCTGTTAGGAGTCTAAAAAGGTAACAACTGTAAAGAATCACATGCAAGTGACATATGCTTTTGGTCCTATAGTCGGCTCTAGAATTGCTCACGCACTTTCTCCTTGCAAGACCACTTCCAGGGCAATCCTGGGTCACCTCACCGGTCTGCCACATCATGCTTCCTACGAATGCCAAGTGGAATTCTCCACTGGGAGCTTCTGAGAAGCTTCCTTTAATCCATTTTTGGTCAAAGAAAGGTATCCCTACCAGGGTTCAAAGCCATTACCTCATGACTATAACTTTGGAGCGCAAACCATTTTGCTTAGCAGGCTGGACGCACTCAGTGTCTACCAGCTACACTATTAGGACAAGACATAGGGGACTTACTCCATAGGAGCAGTGCATGCCTAGTCTTTCTTCAGTACAACAGTGGTCAAGGGGCATCACAAAATAACAAACTCTCCCTTGCACCTCTGTCCATCTGCTGTGGGATGTGTTCTCTCGTATAGTCTTAGCCTTTAGTCTTCATCCGCTGCATTGACCATACCATTTTTTGGATACCTGAAGAATGCAAGTCGTTGGCCAGTGATTTGGTCATGCAATCTGCAAGAAACTTGTTTGTCTCGACGTACTCGAGGTCCAAAACATCTTTTGCGACAAGGTCGCATGATTAGTGGTACCTGGTGTCAATGTGCTTCGTGCACTGGAAGATTTCATCACCTTGTGCCATCCAGATGGCATTCTTGTTATCGATGCGGACCACCATTGCTTCCATCTGTGGTGCTTTCATTTTTGTGGACAAAGTGCGCAGCCACTTTTTCTCCCAGCATTCTTCTCATAGAGAAGTGTACTCAGCCTCAGCAGTACAGAGAGAGACACATTATTGCTTCCTGCCAATCCAAGAGACTACGCCACCGTTCAGGATGCACACAAAGTCTAAGGTAGATTCTCCCTCCCCAATCAGTATCACCATAGCATACAAGGTGCAGTGGATCGGATCCTTCTTTGCCTCCAAACTGAATTCCCATTTGCTATGCCTTCTGCAGATAACACAGGATGCGCTTCACGGCTTGCCAGTGCTGTGGCCCTGGATTGGCCACAAACCTGCACACATGTCCCACAGCATAGAAAATATCAGAGCATGTTCTCACCATGGAATGAATAAAACTGCCAACAGCGGACTGGTGAGATCCGTTCTCCATATCATGCTGCTTTGCTTCATTGCTGGGGAACATGGAGGAGGAGAACTTGCACTCTGTGGTCATGGGCGTGGTGATGGTCAAGTCCTCCATGTTAAAGTCCTTCAAGACCTTCATGATGTGCATGGTTGGTTCAATTTTATGGTGCCTGCTGCTTGGTTGTGGTGGATGGTGATCACGAGGTAGTACTCGAGAGGAACCGTATCCTTCATCTTGAACCTTTTGCTGATATTTTTCTTCAACTCATTTAGTAGGTCGATGGAAGACGAGAAAATGATGAGATCTTCCACGTACAGTGCAACTTGTACCAGACCTCGTGCATCCTCCCACACGTAGACACCAGGGTCATTTGGACAGTGCATGAAGGAGAGTCCAGACATGAAATCGTCAATCTCTGTTTACCACATCCTTGGGGGCTGTTTCAGCCCGTAGAGTGCTTTTATGATTCTGTACACTTTGCCCTCTGGGGCCTTGAATCTCTCAATCACCTCCATCACTACCTCTTTGTCTAGATTCCCGTAGAGGAAAGCTGTCTTGACTTCCATCTAGTGGACCTCCAGGTCTTTGGGAGGAGCGGTGGTCAACATAGATCTGAGGGAGGTGAAGGTGACGACTAGCAAAAAGGTCTCCTTATACTCTGAGCCTACCTGTAGAGAAATCCATTTGCCACAACTCTTGCCTTGTACTTATCAATGGTGTCATCTTGCTTCCGCTTTTTCCAAAATGGCTACTTTTATTCCACCACGTGGATGTTAGGGAGTCTCTCCACCAGTACCCATGTCCCATTCTCCTCAATAGACATGAGCCCGCTGTCCACTGCCCCCTTCCACTTGGTCGCATCCGGCCTTAGGGTAATGCCGAGTCCAGAATCCCGAGTCTGGCCTTGGACTTGATATTGCAAGTTAAGTCCACGTTCTGGGCTTGGACTTGCAAGTCCAAGTCTAGGACTCGCGAGTCCAAGACTCGCAAGTCCAATGGGACTTGGACTTGTGAGTCCTAGACTGTAACACAAAAAGGTTTGACTTCTTGCTTTATCTTTTCATCCACATATGCATTTTCTTTCTTATTTTTCTTCAGATATGTCCTCTTTCGGGTCATATTGCTTCATACTTGCACACCGTCCATTGCTTTTGTGGGAATGATTATGACTGTTTGGACTCAAGACCAGACTTGCAAGTCTGAGTCTAGACTCAGAGACAGACTTGGACTCGCGAGTCCGAGTCTGGACTTGGAATCCCAAGTCTGTCTCTCGAGTCTTCTGGACTTGGTATCACCCTTAATCCAGCCTGGTCATACCTTCTACCACTGTCACATGATCTTTCTGAGCTTAGCATTACCAGCTAAGTCCTGTCCATGTGCCACTACCAGCATTGTATTGTTTTGTAACTTTCTTTTGATGCATGATCCATTGAACTATACCTGCTGGTGGTTTGTCGTCATGCTTCTGTTGAGATGATGCTTTCTGCCTTAGTGATTCATTGTCACATGAAGAGCCACTAGCTTCAGAGTTACACTCAGAAGCCTCGATTGACTCAGACTCAGTGTTTGAATCTGTCATTGTGTGAGCTTGCATAGCCATTCTCCTTGGAGCACCACCCCCCTGATTCACTGGCATAGTCTTCTAGTTCTCATATTCCTTGTTTCTTGACTCAAGAAGCATGACCCAATCTCCAGATTTAGAAGCATGATCCGGATCCAACAGCTCTCCCTCTCCGAGTGCCCTCTCATCAAAGTCGATGTCTTGGCTTTGGATGAGCTTTCTAGCTGTCTTTTCCAATATCCATTATGCCTTGTGTGCCGTGTCGTATCCAACCATGATGCACTTGCGGGCATGAGAATCCATGTTTCCACTCCCTTTGCTTGCTTGGACCTTTGTCCAGGCAGTGCAGGCAAACACCTTCAGATGTGAGGCATCTGGCTTCTTTCCCAACCACATCTCCTGTGGCGTCTTGAGCTGGTCTTATTGTTGTTTCTTACCCCTCCTGCAAAGTGCAGCTACATGGGGTAAGGTTTTCGAAGTAGCAGGATGCTATTGCAGCTTCATCCCAAAAGCGAGGTGGAAGTTTAGCAATAAAGAGCATGCTTTGCGTCATGTCGAGGATGGCCTTGTTCATCCGCTCGACAACGCCATTGCTGTGGGGGGTGCAGGGCGTTGTCGTCTGGTGGTTGATTCCATGTTAGTTTGATCAACCTTTGCATGTCTCATATTCACCACCGTTGTCACTACGCAGCGCCTTGACCTTCTTCCCAGTCTGCCACTCCACCATGGAGAAAAACTCTTGTAGCTTCTCGTTTACCTCTCCCTTTCCCTTGAGAGATTGAATCAACACCTTGCAACTGTGGTCATTGATGAAGGTCACAAAGTACTTTCTACCTCCGTTTGAAGATGTGCAAAATGGTCCGCACACGTCGGAGTGAATGAGGTCCAGGTTGGCTGCTGCACGCTGATCATTGCGCTCAAAGCGCTTCCTATTTACCTTGCCTTGGAGGCATAGATCACACAGCTTCTTACATCCAGCCTCATCCTTTGCCTCGCAACCCTCCATCCCACAAACCATTTTCTTCTGCATCACCTGCAACGTGCTATCGGCCACATGCCCAAAGCGCCTGTGCCACATCTCAACATCTGTACCTTTGGTGGAAGTGGCAGCCACAATGACTACCTGTGGTGGAATCTCAGGTGTTGGTACCACCGACTTGGCGGCAACCGCATGTCCCTCATCTAGAATTTCAACCGCCTTGGTCTGGAGTACATAGAGCCTGTCAAGGTTCTTCTTGGTGTAATATATCTTCATGTCTTTGTTCTTCATGATCACGGGCTCATTCTCTGTGAAGATAACCGTCATGTCGTGGTTTGTGATTTTAGAAACTGACAAGAAATTTCTGTGAATGTGGGCATGTAGAACACACTCTAAATTTTTAGATCCTTCTCTACACCATTCATGCTGATGTTGATGATCTTGTCTCTTTCACCCTCAACGTAAACAACACCACCATTTGCGCATCGAAAACACTAGTCTGTGTATTTGATAGAGACAGCCAGCCGTCTCCCTCAATGAGTGATTGGTGCCAGAGTCAAGTGTGAACGCTTCTGGCTTGAGCAGCGTTGCTCCTTTCTGTGTGGATGTGCTCTTAGCCATCATGTTGCTTAGTTATTTCTTGCTCTTTCCTGTGTCCACGTTCTTGCCTCACTTTTCTTCCTTCTTGGGAGCCCTACACTCCCGTGCCTAGTGCTTAGGCTTGCCATAGTTGTGGAACATTCCAGGGTGCTTTGAACCATGTCCACTGCCACGACCGCCTTTTCCTCTACCGCCACCGCTTCAGTTGCCACTGTGACCAGAAGAGGAGTTGTTGCTACCGCAACCATGGAAACGTTTGGCATAGGCTTAAATTTTGGCCTCAGTGCCATTGCGGCACATGGCCTCGTTGCGCAAGTACTCAGATGTTGCCTCATACGTCAAGTCCTCCTCCTTCCAACTGCCCAAGACGGTGATAAGAGGACCCCAGGTCTCAGGTAGTGCCATGAAGATGATCATGGCCTGCATCTGGGACACTTGTTACAGCAGTCCTTCAAACTACAGCAAGAAGATGGACATCGAATCTCCCTTGCTCACCCTCATTTGTATCAGCTTTTAAAGGATGAAGAGGAAATTTGCAAGAGCCATCAATTGATGTTCACGTGCAAACCTTGCATAGGCTTGCAAGGCAAGCATGCTTCATTGCAGATGGGCATGCCATGAGTCATGGACTGATGTTACAAGGATGGCCAAGGCCATGTCCTTTTTTTCCTTCCATGCGGCATATTCAGGGGTCGTTGCTTCAGATGCAACCTCTTCTCTGAGGAAAATTTTTAAGTAACCGCACACGTTCAATCTCAAATTGCAGTTTCCACAAGGGGAATCCTTTCCCTGTGAACTTTGACGTTGCACCATTGGCATGCTCAAGGCTCAGCATGGTGGGTGTCATCATTATGCTTCTCTACTACTCTACTACTCTACTTCGTTGAGGCCAATGTAGGCTGATGTAAGCTACTTTCTGATACCAATTTTGCAGAGTTTAGATCTGTTTCTTATCCCCATCGGCCGTTGATCACCTACAAATAGAGAAGTGTGCACTCCAGAAAACCCAGGGTCATGCCTCCATGGGTAGAGCTTTTCCTAGTTGAGGTGCAAGGGTCGTGCCTCCAAGGGTAGAGCCTTTCCTTGGCCCTTGTTTGCTTAGTGCGAGCAAGTACCATTGGAGCTGATAGAGCTGATGGAGCTAATGTGCGCTTCAAAACAGAGAGGGCGGGAGAGTGCACGGAAACGTGCCTTACAGCTAGTCAGTGTGGGCACATGACCCTTTGTCAACCGGCCTGAGGCGATGGACTAAAAAAAAAGGCCGACACAATGGCACTTGCCGTCCGCTCCTAGAATTTCAAGTTGGAGGATATTTCACCCTTAGGATCATGATTCCACACTGAGAAGTTCATAGGCATCACTTCCTTGCACTGTGTCCACACACTTGGTCACTTTTATGCGAGGAGCAAACTCCTGGGGCTTTCACCAGCCAATGTCCCTTGGTGCCTGCCTTCGGTGGACAACAATGTTAGGATTCTGAAAGGTAAGATCTGTTATGAATCACATGCATCTGACATGTACTTATAGCCCTATAGTTGGCTCTATAATTGTGCACGCAATAGCTCCTTGGAGGGCCACTTCCAGGGCAATCTTGGGCCACCTCACTTTTCTGCCACATCATATGTCCTGTGACTGCCACGCGGCATTCTACAGTGGAAGCATTTGAGAAGGTTCCTCTCATCAATTTTTGGTCAAAGAAAAATGCCTCTACCAGGTTCCGAAGTCGTTACCTCACGAATCAATCTCTGGAGCGCTAACCATTTCACTTAACAAGCTTGATGCATTCAATTTATACTGGCTCGACTATTAGGACCAGACTTGGGGGACTTACTCCATAGAATGAGTGCATGCCTAGTATTTCCTAAGTAAAGCAGTGGTAAAGGGGTAGCACAAAACAACACTTATGAACCCAATCTGCATGTTTTGTATTCCATGTCCACCAGTCGTTGCCGGACCCATGCATGTGTGAGGACAAACTAAGACTAGCATCCAGCTCAAGACTCGACATCCGTAGGTTTGGAAAATTCTACATTCAGATGACTATGTAGAGTTATGGCCAAAACAGTGGTTTTGGGCCGGTTTGAGGACAAACTAACACTACCACGTGCATCACCCCCCGTGGGTCGTGACAGGTATTTATGGTATGTGCCTGTCATCTCTCTCTACATGCTAAAGATATTGAAGCTCATGAGACTCTTTGCGTCTCCCTAGTCCAACCCTTGTTGTTTCATGCACTTCCTTGCATGCTAGTGTGCCAGTTAACCAGACAGTTCTGCCACGGTAGGGACAGCAAGGATAGGAGGCTTCTTATCATCTTCTCATGGCATCAAAAAAGACACAGTAGTGGAAGCAGTAGTGAGATTCAAAGCTATAGCCACGGTCGCAGGAGGACCCACCAATCCACGGTGACTTGTCACAGCAGATTACTACAGCTGAGATGCCCTTGGGACGGCAACTACAGATGCATCACCATGCCGCCACTATGGATGCAGCAATGGGATGACCAACCCTCTCCAGCAGCAGTTCGGACATGTGATGTTGCGAAGCAGTCCATGAGTTTTGTTGAAAGCTTCATTCAGGTCGCATCTACCACCCTCCCTGGACGTGAGAGAGCGGGGCTGCCCCGTTTGACCACTGGTTTTGATGTTTAGGGGCTTGTTAGAAAGACTCAGTGATAACCTGTCCATCGTAGCCACTCCTACCTCATTTTGTGACCTGAAGGACATAGGCAACAAAAACATACTCTCACATCTAGAATTTTCCAAGATTTTAGGAAGAGCATGATGTTGTGCCTTTTTAACTTCTTTTCTCTGCAAAACACTGTTGCCATTACGTGTTGAATGTTTTTTTCCCCTTGTTCAGTATTCTAGGACGGATCAGGAATACTCTGCCCCTTGTGGAGGTGTAACCCCAGGATCCGTTGTAGTGTGACTCAACTATGGTCTGAGTCATGTGAGATTTTTCCTGTGAGTACACCATGTGGGTCAGTAGTTAATTTGGCCATTTCATTAATTTGACCAAGTGGGAGGTCATGAGTTCGATCCTGGCCTCATGCACATCTTGTTTTCTATGGAAGCTTCCAAGAAATAAATTCCGTAGCATCTTGGACGCTACATGGTTGGTCTGTCACCTTGACACTAGAATGCTTATGTGTCAAGCCCATAGCGCAAGTCTATTGGTGATGTGGCTGGTTCAGGCCACTTCCCAGGAATGTGATTTTGAGTTCTAGGACTGGACAGACAGCTACAAAAAGACTTTTCTTGCATGCTGATCAATTAACCCTTGCTTGATGCTCTCATGCATTATGACGACTTGAGCTCTTCTTGAGATGTAATGCTAAGGCGTTAGTACTCTTGAAAGTGAAGTGTATGCTTGATTAAGTTTGGGGTGCATGACACATATCAACAAAGGAAGAAGGTGTAAAAACCTTTGTGATCTCTTCAGTTTTACGGCTTCTCTGCCAGAGGTGGTTAGCTCAGTAGCTAACAAAGGGTTATGGGCCTACACCTCTAGTTAAAGAAGTTTCACGCATGCAACTGCTAAGTCACAAGCAGTGAGAGTGCCTTTGCTCTAACCCAACTTTTCATTTTTCAGGTCAACATTAGCAGGAGGGGAATGCAACACATCTGCACCTTTCCGCCTTGGGAGCTGACATCTGCCTACATCAGCCTACATGAGCCCGTATCTTCTTGAAACGGCCAACGTGAACAGGGGAAGTAGTTGCCTCTTCTCACCAACATCCTATAGCAGCCTCAAACACGAATACATTGGCATCAAACAACAGGTGCAGCAGCTGCAGCAATTGTAGTTGTAGGGATGGCAGGGACAGGGGAACCAGGGAATCATTTGCCATCCTCAAGTTTGATGGAGAGGGGTTTGTGCTATGGAATTGGTTGTTTGAAATCATCATGGATGATAGAGATCTGCTAGGATATTTTGACGGAACTATCCCACCACCAAAGGAAGAGGGTGCT
The DNA here is from genome assembly GCA_023375785.1 of Penium margaritaceum. Taxonomy (NCBI): domain Eukaryota; kingdom Viridiplantae; phylum Streptophyta; class Zygnematophyceae; order Desmidiales; family Peniaceae; genus Penium; species Penium margaritaceum. Next base: position 45,732 of record SZWC01010193.1, read on the forward strand.
GACCTTGTGGCATGGGTCAAACCTAACAAGAAGGCTCTTGCCATTCTTGTGTCCTCCATACAACCCTCAGTCCTTTCACACATCAACGGTTGTACAGTGGCAGCCGCGGCATATGCCAGACTCAGCAATGTGTTTCAGTCCTCCTCACTTGCCAACCGTCTCTTCATTCTGTAAAACCTCATCAGCATGAGGCTTGGGGAAGGGGCGGGTGTCTCCGCCTTTATGCAAATTTTTTAGAAGCTCTTACAGCAAGCCACTGGCATGGGGTGGGACCTGAAATCCGATATGCAGTTCATTATTTTTCTGATGACACTGCTGGAAAGCTGGGACCCCATGATAACAGTGATTGGAGGGTGGACTGAAGATCAAGTTTCCTACACCACCGTCTCTGAGTATGTGTGGAATGAAGCAATGCGTCGTAGCAGCAGTGGAGCAAACATGGCTGCATTTTCCTCGTGGAGTAGCGGCACCTTCCGCAATACCTCCTCTTCTGGGTACAAGGGAAACAACAGCACTAGGAACCGTGGAAGGGGATCAAAGTGCCGAGGAAATTGCCATAATTGTGGCAAGGCTGGACACTAGGCTCAAGAGTGCCATGCAGCGAAGTGAGAGCGAGGAGATGGGGATGAATGGCGAGGGGGAAATGGTGGGAAGGATCCCACAAGCTTGATGTCTGAGTGTGCCTCCAACAAAGGGACGTCGACACTCAGGCAATAGGCCTATTGCCTTGACTCGGACACAAACGAGCACACCTCTTACGAGAAGAGAGACTTCATCTCTCGTGCTCCATGCAACAAGAACTTCAGAGTCTCCAACAGTAAGGTTGAGGCAGCTGAGGGGATTGGTGACAAGCTGGTCACAGTGGGTGTCAACGGTGGATATTCTGACCTCAAGCTAGAGGGGGTGGTCTACTTGCCCTCCTTCGGAGCCAACCTGCTCTCCACCTCTAAGATAACTGACCATGGCATGACAGTGATCTTTATAGAGAAGGAAGCGGTGATAGTCCCTACCAAGGACATCAACATCTCCTACTGTGCCAACAAGGTTGTTTCACAGTCTCCTTCCAGACCAAAACGACAACATCAACGGATGGAATCTTCAGCAGAGAGTGATGATGAGGAGAACAGAGACGTAGATTTGGATGATGAAGGAAATGTTGGAGCAGCGGAAGTACATGCACCGGAAGATTCGTCAACAAAATCGCAAGCAAATGCAACCACTGGGGTTGTTCATTCTATCCAGTGCACATCATCAAAGAACCTTTGGCACACGCGCTTTGGGCATGTGGCTCATCTGACATTGGTGCTCATGGGAAAGCAGGAGCTAGTGGGTGGGATAGAGCTAGGTGAGAAGGGGGAGGGATTCGGGATCTTGTGTGTGACTGGCCTTCAAGGCAAGGCAAAAGAGAAACCCTTCAAGCGCAATGGCACGCATGCTCTTGTACCCCTTGACCTCATCCACTCTGAAGATTGTGGTCCCTTCTACATACTGTCCAATGGAGACAACAGATGTTTCCTCACATGCATTGAAGACAACAGCCGCAAGGTCTGGATATATTTTCTCAAAAAGAAAAGTGATTTATAGGAGAATCTACAAGCCTTTGTCACCATGGTTGAGCTACAGAGTGGAAAGAAGGTGAAGACATTTAGGACAAACAATGGGGGAGAGTACGAAGCCTGCAGGTAGTGACTCAAGTTTCAGGGCATTGAACACTAGAAAAACTACCCCCTACTTGTTGGAGAGATGCTCCTCACCATGGCGGGAGTGACTCCAAAACGGAACACCAAAAATACAAGCCCCAGTGGCTTAGTGGTTAATGGTCTTCATCTCTAGAGGCAGGGGCCCGGGTTCAAGTCCCACAAGAATAATTTCTGCCCTGCCTCAAGGGAGGTGGAAAATAGATGCCAGGAAGCTAGCTCCACCTCTAGAGTTCCTCCTTGAGTTTCTAGAAGGCTAGGTGAGAGTCGAGGAAGGTGGCACAACTTCTAGAAGGGGTGACTTGTCCTACAAGGCATCTAGAGGTGTCTTGGTCTTCTGGATACCTTCCCTCCCACTAGAAGAAAGCTGAAGAATCTAGGAAGGGGCAGAAGCTTCTAGAGGAAGGAAGGGATGCCTTCCTAGGTGGGAAAAGGGACAGCCTACCAAGGGACACTCTTCAAGTCATAGAATCTGCTAAGAAGCTTCACATCTGGCATGCTTTGGTGTTTTGGAAAGCTTAGATTTGTGGCTATAAAATGCCACTGCTTGTGAGCCTTCATCAAGATTTCATTCCCAGTAAATGGAGGCCAAAACTCTTGCCACACTCTCTGACCAGGTTTCTGTCATCCTTGGAACCAGTTGCCTCCACAGTTTTAGTCTCTCCAAAAACAGTTGGTGGTGTAAACAAGCCACTGCTAGGGACCCTCCAGGGTGCACACTCACCCTCAGGCCAACAAAGGGTTATGGACCCACGCCTTTAAGGGGTCCCAAGCCAGCTTGTGTTCACGCTTCCTAGATCAAGACATGGCTACCAACGAGCAAGAGAGCAGCCACACTGTCCTTAAGTTTGATGGGACAGGCTTTGTCTTGTGGAGGTGGCAGTTTGAGGTCTTCCTCGACGACAAGGGATTGTATTGGCTTGTGAAGGATGATGAGATTGCTCCACCGGAGACTGCAATGGCTGAAATGAAGGAGGCATACAAGAAGCGCAACAAAAAGGAGTTGGCGCTCCTTGTGTCCGCGTTATGCCCGCCACATCTTGGACACATCCAAGGATGCACCCTAGCTGTAGAAGCATGGTCAAAACTCTGCTCCATCTACCAGTCAAGCAACCTCGCCAATCAGCTCTTCATCTTCAAACGGCTCGTCACCCTCCGTGCCAACAAAGGTGATAACATCATGGAGATCATGCAGCGGATTGAGTAACTCGCAGCGGAGTGCATGGCCACTGGTTGGGAGGTCGACTCTCAGCTGCAAGCTATGATCCTCCTTCTGGCCTTGCCGGACAGTTGGAGTCCCATGATCACAGTCCTTGGTGGCTGGCCTTCCAACGAGCTGAAGTACCAAAAGGTTGCTGAGTACGTGCGCAACGAGTGGATGTGACGTGGCGGTCGAGAGAGTGCAGCGGCATCAAGTTCTACTTAGACAGTTCATCCTCACAGTGGAGGCCGAGGCGAGAAGTGGAAATGTGCCAAGCAGGGCATCAAGAAGGGTGAAACAAAGGGGGAGTGCTTCAATTACGGCAAGGAGGGCCACTATGAACGCAACTGCCCCAAGAAGAAGCCAGACCGGTTGCAGCGGGGCGGGAAGAAAGACGAACAGGCGCTCATGACATACTATCCCACCGACTTGAAGGATCCGGGAGTTGCCGTCATTGACTCCGGATCAGGCCGCCACACGCAATGCAACAGGGCGGCATTTGTCACCTTTGGCGCCTCGGAGCAAGGTATGACGGTGGCCAATGACAAAACAGAGGTGGCCGCTGGTGAGGGTAACGTCCGCATTGAGTCAATTGTGGACGGCAAACCTGTCACAAGCATAATCCATTAAGTGCTCCACATGCCCAACTTTGGGGCAAACCTTCTCTCCGTTAGCCGCCTCACTGACAAGGGACTTGAGGTGCTCTTCACGAAGAAGGAGGCCATTATCCACAAGGAGGGCAAAGGCGAGACAGTTGCGCACGCCAAGAGGGAGGACGAATTGTACCTGCTACGCGCCAAGATCCTTAGAATCCAGGCGGGGTCCCATGCCACCAACCTTGCAACGAAGGATGAAGGAGACCTGGACCTGTGGCACCGCCAACTTTGCCATATTTCTCCATGGACGGTGAAGGAGATGGCAAAGAGAGAGGTGGTGCGGGGTCTCTAAATCAGTGGCCTTGATGGAACCAAGGAGACCGTGTGTGAGCCATGCATCATTGGCAAAGGGGATGCGTGCATCCACAAAGTTGGCAGTGGTACACATAGATGTGTGTGGACCACTTGAGAGCTCCATCTGTGGAGCTCGATACTTCATCACCTTCATCAACAACCATAGCCATAAACTCTACCTCTACCCCATGAAGCAGAAAAGCGAGGTCCTTGCATGAATGCAGGAGTTTGTGGCAGATGTGGAGCGGCAGAGTGACAGCGGCGGTGAAGATTCGGGCTACCTTGGGTGGATGAAGAGCAAGGGGATTGAATGGCAGGAAACAACTCCACACTCCCCGTAGCAGAATGGCATCGTAGAGAGAGTAAATTGCACAATCCTTAACATGGTGTGATCCATTTTCAGTGATACTGGCCTTGAACAACAGTATTAGGCGGAGGCGGCACGGAAAGTAGCGTACTTCATGAACCTTACACCAACCAAGCCGATGAAGGACAAGGAGACCAAGCCGTGGAAGATGCCACAAGAGGTGTAGAGCGGGAGGAAGCTGGCGGTGGGTCACCTTCGCACATTTGGTTGTGTTGCACATGCAGTGTTGCAGGCACGTGAGGGGCCAAGCAGGCTGGACCCATGAACCCGCCGGTGTGTTTTCCTTGGGTATGAGAGTGGAAGCAAGGCGTACCGGCTCATGCACCCAAGGAGGCAGCAGATTGTACGGATTCGCGATGTCACGTTCAACGAGAAAAGCCGTTGGACAGACAAGGAGGCAGGTCTTTCCGCGAGGGGGAAGTGGATACCACTCCTTGAGAGAGAGACACCGGAGGACGTGAATGAGGGTGACATGCTTGCAGTAGCACCAGCCGCAGAGGATCGCCCAAGGGATGGCCAAGCGACAGACTTTGTTCCAGCCCGTTCGGATGAGGAGTCCGAAGCACCGAAGCTGGACGTGGAGGTGCGAAGTCAGCCTATGTCTCCATGGTCCCCAAGAGAGGGGGAGCAGGCTCTTGGAGAGGATGGCGCCGAGTGGGGAGAGCAGCAACAACAACCGCCTCAACAGCCCCAAGCGAGCAACCGTGTGCGAAGAAGGACAAAGAGGTACGATGCCGAAAAAGACATCTGGACTGGGTTTGCACAAGCCTTCTTCACACAAGAGGAGCCTCAATCTATGAAGGAGGAATTGCAGCAGAAGGATGGGGCTGAGTGGGAAGGAGCAATAAAATCTTAGCTCACCTCCCACAAGGAGAACGACATTTTGGAGCTGGTTGACCGGCTAGAGGGCGAGAAAATCATCGGCTCCAAGTGGATCTTGCGGAAGAAGCTCACAAAGGAGGGGGAGGTGGAGCGGTACAAGGCGTGGCTAGTGGCGAAAGGGTATGCCCAGAGGAAAGAGGAGCACTACGATGAGACATTTACACCAGTGGCCAAGTTCGCCTCCATCCGCACAATCCTCTCGATGGCAGCGGCACGCAACTACGAAATCCACCAAATGGACGTCAAAACTGCATTCCTCAATGGCAACCTGGACAATGAAGTCTACATGGAGATGCCGGAGGGGGTGGATGCGCCGTAGGGGAAGGTATGCCGGCTTTGCAAGGCGCTCTATGGATTAAAGCAAGCTCCACTCATGTGGTACCTCAAGATGGACAGTTTCATGGGTGAGCTTAGCTTCAAGCGCTACGAGGCGGATCACACCGTGTGCATTTGTAAGCAGCCTGGGCTCCACAAAATTGTTGTCCTCTACTTGGATGACCTCATCCTTGTGTCTTCGGATGAGGGGGAGCTCAAGAACCTGAAGCAACAGCTTGGCGGACGGTTTAAGATGACGGACATGGGAGAGCTTGACTACTACCTAGGCATCGCCATCAAGAGGGACCGCAAAGCACGCACGTTGGAGATGGGGCAAGAAAAATATGTGCAGGAGGTGCTCTGCCGCTACAACATGGAGGAGTGCAACCCCATCGGCACGCCTATAACAACAACATGTGAGCTAACCTCGAGCATGGACCCGAGCACAGAGGACGAGAAGGAGGAGATGGCTGGAGTACCATACCAGTCCGCAGTTGGCAGCATAACATATGCCATGGTGGCGACACAGCCTGATCTTACCTTTGCGGAGGGACATGTGAGCCGTTATGTTGCTGATCCAGGGCTGCTACATTGGCAAGCGGTCAAGAGAATCCTCCGTTACTTGAAGGCGACGACACAGTCACGACTTATGTTTGGAGGGAGAGCCCGGACTGACTCCCTCGAGTTGGTTGGCTACTCTGATGCTGACTGGGCAGGTGATGTTGATAACCGCAACTCAACATCGGGCTATGTCTTTGTGCTTGGTGGTGCAGTGGTGTCCTGGGCAAGCCGGAAGCAGGACTGTGTGGCGCTGTCCAACACTAAGGCGGAGTATATTGCGCTCGCGGAAGCCGCCAAGGAGGCGCTATGGCTGTGACGATTGCTCAAGGAGATTGGGGTGCCACAGAAGAAGCCGACGGCGCTCAACGTTGATAATATGAGTGCCATCAGCCTGACCAAGAACCCTATGCTACACCGGAGGTCCAAGCACATAGAGATCCGGCATCACTTTGCACGAGACCTCGTCGCAAAGGGTGATGTGGTGCTTGTGCACTGTGGCACAAAGCATATGCTTGCTGATGCAATGACAAAGGCGCAACCCAAGGACAGGCATGATGTTACTTGCATGGAGCTTGGACTTTCCCAAGCCTCTTGAGTTGCAGGTTGAGCATTCACAACTGCCATGGGTTACGCGCAAGGGAGAGATTGTTGGAGAGATACTCCTCACCATGGCAGGATTGACTCCAAAAAGGAACACCAAAAATACAAGCCCAAGTGGCTTAGTGATTAATGGTGTCCACCTCTAGAGGCAGGGGCCCAGGTTCAAATCCCACAAGACGAATTTCTGCCCTGCCTCAAGGGAGGTGGAAAATAGATGTTAGGAAGCTAGCTCAACCTCTAGAGTTCCTCCTTGAGTTTCGAGAAGGCTAGGTGAGGGTCCAGGAAGGTGGCACACCTTCTAGAAGGGGTGACTTGTCCTACAAGGCATGTAGAGATGTCTTGGTCTTCTGGACACCTTCCCTCCTACTAGAAGTAAGCTGAGGAATCTAGGAAGGGGCAGAAGCTTCTAGAGGAAGGAAGGGATGCCTTCCTAGGTGGGAAAAAGGACAGCCTACCAAGGGACACTCTAGAAGTCATAGAATTTGCTAGGAAGCTTCAAATATGGCATGCATTGGTGTTCTGGAAAGCTTAGATCAGTGGTTATAAAATTCCACTGCTTGTGAGCCTTGATCAAGAGTTCATTCCCAATAAATTGAGGCCAAAAATCTTGCCTCACTCTCTGACCAGGTTTCTGCCATCCTTGGAACCAATTACCTCCACAGTTTTAGTCTCTCCAAAAACAGTTGGTGGTGTGAACCAGCCACTGCTAGGGACCCTCCAGGGTGCACACTCACCTCAAAGCAACGGTGTAGTAGGGGGGATGAACCAGACCCTCCTGGGCATGAGAAGGTGCATGCTTTTGATGCCAAGCTACCTCCTAGGTTCCGGGTTGAAGGAGCACGTACAGCTACCTATCTTGTGAAACTCACACCTGTACCAGCTTTGCGAAGGAGAGGTAAGAAGAAACACAACAGCTGAAGATGCCTCAAGAAGCATGGTCAGGCAGGAATCCGGACGCCTCCCATCTCAAGGTGTTCGGCTGCACCATCTTTTCCAAGGTCCAGGCCGGTGAGGGCCCTGGAAAGCTCGATGCAAGAGCACGAAACTGCACTTTCATTGGCTATGAAGCTGTCCACAAAGCATATAGACCGTGAGACCAAGGAGCCAAGAAGGTCATCCGCAACAAAGACGGGAGAGCTTCTCAAACTCGAGAACACTCTAAAATAGGGAGAGTGGCTCACTCCCCTTGAGGAGGGAGATTAAGCACCAGCACAATGACATGAGTTACGTGCTGAAATTGGGAGAGGAACTGATGAAGATGAATCGAAGGAATCCGACCCTGATTCCGACGTATCTGATCCTCCTCACCATGAGGATGATTCCTCGCCCATCATCTACGATGAAGTAGACCTCCAGCCTCTACATCAACAACAGCTAGTAGGTCCAAGGAGCAGTTCACGCCTCAAAGTACCTCGGCAGCAGTACAAAGCAGATAGGGGTGAATGGAAAGGCTTCAACTAATCATTCATGATTCAAGAGGAGCCAATGTCTGTCACCGAGGCACTCACGTGGCCCAACAAAGCAGAGTGGGATGAAGAAATTCGCAGTGAAATCGTCTCCATCAAGGAGAATGGGACATGGGTGCTGGTGGACACACCTCTTGGGGCTCACGTTGTGGGGTCCAAGTGTGTGTTGAAAGTGAAAATGAAACACGACGGCAAGATAGACAAGTACAAGGCACGGGTGGTAGCAAAGGGGTTCTCTCAACAGCCTGGCACATAGTATAATGAGACCTTTGCTCTAGCTTTGACATTTGCCTCCATCCGGTCAATGCTCAATATTGCTGCTGCCAAGAACATGGAGGCTCACCAAATGGATGTCAAGACAGCCTTTATTTATGGCAAACTGGACAAGGAGGTGTTGATGGAGGTTCCAGAGGGGTTTGATGCTCTCGAGGGCAAGGTCTGGAGATTGTTGTGTAAAAGGCACTCTATGGGCTAAAAGAAGTGCGAAGACTTTGGTACCAGGAGATGTTTACATTCATGGCTAAGGAGTCCTTCATACAGTGCGACAAAAACCCTAGCATGTATGTGCATGAGAGCGTCGAAGGGACCATGTTGGTCACCTTGTATATTTGTGACCTCATTGTGTGCTCTTCGTCAACACGGCTGCTAGACGATCTCAAGGGGCAGCTGAGTAGCAGATTTGAGATGAAGGACATGGGTCCTCTTGACTTCTACCTTGGAATCGCCATCAAGCGTGACAGAGCAGCAGGTACTATCAGCCTGAACGAAAAAAAATGCATTGACTTCATCCTCAAACGATACGACATGGTAGATTGCAAGTCTTCCAGCACACCCATGAGCTCCGAGTGCAAGCTGTCTTCTACGTTTCCCCATCCAACAATGCATAGAAAACTGACATTCTGGGCATCCCATATGAGGCTGCAGTGGGCATTCTGATGTATGCCATGGTCGCCACCCGACCAGGTAAAGCCCATGCTGTTGGGCAGGTGAGCTGGTTTGTGGCCAATCCTGGTCCACTTCACTGTCAGGCTGTGAAGCGCATCATGTGCTACCTCAAGGGGACGCGGCACGTGGGGCTCCAGTTTGGAGGCATCGGTGGATCCGAGACACTCCGTCTCATGTGTTACACAGATGCTGATTGAGGAGGGAATATTGATGACAGAAAATCTACCTCCGGCTTTGTGTGTATGCTGAATCGAGGTGCAGTCCGTTGGGCAAGTCGCAAGAAGGAATATGTCTCTTTCTCAACAGCTGAAGCTGATTACATCGCCTTGGCTGAGGTGTGTAAGGCGATGCAGTGGCTACAAAGCTTGCTACCTGAGATGAAGGAACCACAGGCAACGGCGATGGTCATTAATATTGACAACATAAGGGTTATTGACATGTCCAAGAACCTTGTCCTAACAAGGCGCACAAAGCACATCGAGATCCGCGACCACTTTTCTCGGGACTTGGTGTACAAGCAGACAGTGGAACTCGAGTATGTTGGTAACAAGCTGAACTGGGCTGACATGCTTACAAAGCCACTGGACAAGGATCTCCACCAGGCAGGCAGGCAAGGTATCGGTATCGTCAACGCAAGTGATGACGAATGATGATGGTCACTGACGCAAGGTGCAAGGGAGAGATTTGTTTAATGTTTTATGCCCCTTGTTCAGTGTTGTAGGACGGATCAGGAATGATCTGCCCCTTGTGGAGGTATGATCCCTAGATCCGTTGTGATGTGACTCAACTATGCTCTATCTCAAGTGAGATATGACCTGTGAGTACACCATGTAGGTATGTTGTTAACTTGGCCATTTTGTTGATTTGGCCAAGTGGGAGGTCATGAGTTTGATCCTGGCCCCATGCACATCTTGTTTGTTATGGAAGCTTCCAAGAAAGAAAGTCCGTAGCTTCTTGGATGCTACATGGTTGGTCTATCACCTTGACACTAGGACGCCTATGTGTCAAGCCCACAGCGCAAGTCTATTGGTGATGTGGCTGGTTCAGGCCACTTCCGAGGAATGTGCTTTGGAGTTCTAGAACTGGAAAGACACCTATAAAAGGACTTGTCTTGCATGCTGATCAAGTAACCCTTGCTTGATTCTCTCTTGCGTACTAACGACTTGAGCTCTCCTTGAGATGTAAATCTAAGGCATTAGTACTCTTGAAGGTGAAGTGTATGCCTGATTAAGTTTGGGGTGCATGACACATGTCAATAAAGGAAGAAGGTGTAAAAACCTTTGTGAGCTTTTCGGTTTCGCGGCTACTCTGCCAGAGGTGGTTAGCTCAGTAGCTAGCATTGCGTTCAGCATCCTCCGTCACATCATTACTCCAAATGTTTCTCTATTTGGACAACCTTTATGCTGAGGTCAAATTTTTGGCTGAAACATCAATTGCCGCCAGCGTTCCAACTCCTCAAGAAACACACCAAAATAATCTTATTTTGACTGATTTTGCATTCCTCTCCATACTGAGCAGTGCACATGGCGCCAGGCGGCAACAAGGAAAAGAGGCCGGCTTATCCCCCCGGCTCCAACTACATTTCAGGCTCATCAAGCCCACACATTGACCAGCTGCAACAGGCGCAGGATGAGATCTAGCATCAACAGGAGGCACAGTTATCTGCTCTTAGGGGGATCTATGCTTTGCTATAGAGGATGCTGGGACTGCAACAGGGTGAACAGGCCACCTCCACTGACTCTGCCAGACAGTAGCAAGTGCCTGAGGAGGAAGATTCAGAGGACNGATTTGCAAGAAATTTGATCGGCTCCACCTCGGCTTGCAACACCCCTGCAGGTGCATCGGTGGCACCAGCACATCAGATCGCCACGAGATGGGTGCCTGGCCTTTCCTTTGGAAGATTGTCCATTCCGTGGACGCCCACCCCAGTGCCTGATGTTCCCCTTTCCACAGAGCGGCGACCGAAGGATTTTGAGACATCGCCACTTTGCTACGACAGGGATACTGGGCTTGAATGCTAGGAGGTTCTTCTACAGGTCTGTGCTGGTGCAGCGGGGGTCTGGCCTTACTACCTGAGCCAGTACTAGACCGCTGACGCCCACCAGACTTAGAAAGCCATGAGAGCTTTGCGTAGTCTCCTCTATTATGTTCCCTAGGTGACAGTGGACTTCTAGCCGTTCTTGAATGCACCTGGGATGGGTGACGAGGCTGACCCTTGCCACTGGTAAGAGTTGGCCCTGACTTTGTTCACTGCAAAGACTCACACGATGAGGGCTGCTGGCCTCAGGGAGTTATGCTCCCTCCACCAGGGAGCATCCAAGTCGGCAGCAGCAAACTGCCACAATGCGATGTGCATCTACTGCCGGCTGGGCATTGGCGGAGGGTCCCAGGTGTGGGCGTTCAATACCATCGTGCTTGGTGCACATATGGAGTACACCAACCTCTTCACCTACTTCGAAATTCCAACCATCATTGATCTTTCTGAGTCCCTCAAGCTTCTTCCTTGGGCTCCACATTACAATCTCTAGCAAATGGGGGGCAGGGAGGCTACTCAAGCCCATCAGGTGAGCCTTTTGGTTGCGGTGATGGTGCATCCCAAACGAAGCCTCTCACCCCCTGCTCTTCTTCCTCCAAATCCTCTTCCTCTCCCTCTTCCATGCATTTTTCAGCTATGGGTGTGGCCACCGCAACACGGGGGAATAAGGGAAAAGAGAGATGTAGCAAGGAGACAAAACAGCAGTCGGCAAGCACTGGCAGTGAACACTCTTTCCACTACTGCAACTGCAGGGGCGTTCGTTGCTACATGGAGTTCCAGTAGTCCTTGGAGTGGAGCAGATCGCACATGGCCTCCAGGCCACACACGCTCAGCGGACATCTTTCGGCACCACCTAGAAGGGTCCCGCGGTGACCTCGACAACAGCCGAGCCTTCCACCACTTGAGGCAGCGCCAAAGATATACACTCTCGGAACCGCACCATCGTGGAGCTTTTTCGGCTGCTCACGTTGTGTACTTAGCAAGGTATGAATGTATTTTCACATCTGGGTGGTCCATAGACAGCTTTTCCTACTGTGTTTGTTGCCCATGATGATGATTGTGGGAGAGCTGATTCGGCTTGTGATGATGATGGACCTGCCATCACATGACCTTTCATTGTAGTGACTTTGTGGTGCTTTGTCCAGTTGTGTCAGTTCTGTCCTTTTGCACAGGATCTGGTCAGTAGTTGCCTGTCCAGGGAATTGGGCTGGTCCATTTTTATGGTCCTTCTGGCCCCTTGTACATTTCCAATGTGTTATTTATCCCTGCTGTTGAGCTCATACCGGTCTCTATTTGTGCTTGAACCAAGATGGGTTACTCTACTGACGTTGCAACAGTGATCGCTCTTGAAACACATGCCGTTATTCTTTTTGCCTCCAAATTTATGAATTTTGTTGTGTGTCTTGTTATAATCCCTCTATCTATTCTTTTTCCCCCATTTGTATGTATGTACTTTTTTCTGATGTTTTCTCCCTAGAAAACCAACGTTTGTTGCATCGCCGCTTTTGCCATATGAGCTCATACATTGTGTCCAAGCTCATTTGGACTCAGCTAGCCCTCGGTCTTGACGCGGCTTCCTTTAAGAAGCCACCTAGGACCGAATATCTCTTCTGTGCTCAAGGTAAAATGCATCCCTGCACTTACCCTGACTCTACTTTTCCGGCATTACGTCTACTAGAGTTGGTCTACTTGGACCTTCTCGGTTCCCTCCCTCTCAAGTCCCTCTCATATCAAGAGTGATTTTTCCTCACCCTGAATTCACCCGGATGTGGTTGGTCTATAGCCTCAGCATTAGACCGATGTTGCACTAGCGATCTGCCTGTGGCTGGTGATGGCTGAACTCCAGTCTTGTCACACCCTTCACATTTTTCGCTCATGTCGTGGTGGCGAGTTATTAGACAAGATGGACACCTTTCTTTTAGAGCAAGGACATTTTCACCAGCTCTTTGCCCCTACTACACCATAGTACACCAGTGTATCAGAGTGTTGAAACCGCACCATGCCGTGTGTGCCATGTGGTTTGAGTATGGTCTTCCAGAGACCTTTGCCTGTGAGGCCTTCTCATACATGACGTGGGCCTTGAACCGCCTACTGCACAATCCTCTTTCGGACCATGTCACGACGTACGAGTTGTGGTTTGGCCATCGCGCCGACCTCCGTTTTGCTCATGTTTGGGGGTCCCTCGCCTATGTCTGGTACACCGAGGACAAGCAGGGGTTCAAGGTCTCACCTCGGGGTTGCGTGTGTGCATTCCTCATCATTATCCTGTGGTTGAAGGCCTGGTGTGTGTGGGACCCTGCTCGCCACCGCATCGTCGAGTCTTGAGACGCTCTCTTCTTTGAGGCTCTCACCTACCACAACCTGTCGAGCATTCTTCCAACAGCCACCAACCACATTCCCATCTGTGTGGCCTCCTGATGGATGGGGGAATCTGGACCTACGGATGGGTCTGTAAGAGAATTCTCACCTGCGGTCCGGTCTCTAGCTGATGACGATGCGGCCATCTTGGCTGTTAGTACGGTGGCCTCATTAGTTCCCTCTTGCACACCTCTTCCCATACTAGTGTCATTCCCCTCTGGCACACCTGTTTCCGTGCCAGTGTTAGTCCCCTTTGGTACACTTGCTCTCGTACCTAAGCCAGTTCCCTCTAGCACACCTGCTCCCATGCCTGCGCCAGTTCCCTTCGATGCAGCTCATCTCGTACCAGTGGTAGTATCTCTAGTCACACCCAGTCTTGTTCTTGCACCTGCTTTCCTTGTGCGCAAGCTAGCACCTATCCATGATTCTCCTGCACCCTCTCCCCTCCCCTGCTAACCTGTAGCCCCTTTGGCTGTAGCCCAGGCTGCTCCGTAGCCCGAGTTGAGCACCTCAGCATCGAGATTCTCCCATGAGCCAAGTGGTCGTCTTCGACCACTGGCCCCTAGGGCTTAGCAGACGGCTGACTTGGCGCTCATACGCCCCACTCGCAATTTTCAGAGTGGCAAGCCTTGTATGAAGGCCCTTCGCTTGAGTATCCAGGCCAAGGGACTACACTTAGGTGCACGCATCATGCCCTGTCAGGCACAAGTTGGTCTGCCGTGACGCTTAAGCAGCTTGCAATGTTGCATCTGATCTTGTCGTGGTCAGGCCGAGTTCGGAGGCATGTATCAGCCACACAGAGCTCTCCTTCAATGGTGCCTGATCCAGACACATTGAAGGAGGAACTCTTGGCTGATGACGTAGAGTTGTGGCGTGCCGCTTTTGAGGATGATTTGACAGCCAACCGTGAGCACAGTGTCTATAAGCTTGTCGACCTCCCGCCTAGGCCAAACACTATACAGGCCAAGTGGATCTTTTGTAAGAAGGTGAATCCTAATGGCACAATGGATTGCTACAAGACCTACTTGACAGCCAAGAGCTTCTCACAAGTTGAGGGAGTGGATTTCATTGACACCTTTATACCCATTGGTCGTATGACCACCGCTCGTGCCCTGTTTGGGGTTGTTGTTCACTGCGATTGGGAGATTTACTAGATGGATGTGAACTACGTGTTCCTCCATGGAACTCTAGAGGAGGAGATGTACATGGTCCAACCACCTGGCTTCAACGTCGGTGACAAGGTCTAGCGCTTGCACAAGGCCTTGTATGGCCTAGAAAAACCACCCAACTAGGGCATATCTAGTGTCCAAGTGGGGCGCAACTAGGACGCATGTAGGGCTCAAGTAGGGTGCAACTAGGACACAACTAGGGCGCAACTGGGGCACAAGTAGGGCATGAATAGGGTGCAACTGGGAAACGCAAGTAGGGCACAAATAGGGCGCAACGAGGACGCAACTAGGGCGTAAGTATGGCGCAAGTAGGGTGCAACTAGGGTCCAACTAGGGTGTGACTAGGGTTCAAGTAGGACGCAAGTAGAGTGCAACTAGGGCACAACTAGGGCGCAACTAGGGCACAAGTAGGACACAACTAGGACGCAACTAGGGCATGCAACTAGGGCGCAAGTAGGGCCCAAGTAGGGTGCAATTAGGGCACAAGTATGGTGCAACTAGCGCGTAACTAGGGCCCAACTAGGGTGCAAGTAGGACGCAAGTAGGGCACAAGTAGGATGCAACTGGGGTGCAACTAAGGCGCAACTAGGGCGCAAGTAGGCCGCAAGTACGTCGCAAGTAGGGTGCAAGTAGGATGCAAGTAGGGCACAAGCAAGGTACAACTAGGGTGCAACTAGAGCGCCACTAGGGAAAACTAGGGCACAAAAAGGGCACAAGTAGGGCGCAAGTAGGGCACAAGTAGGGCGCAACTAGGGCGTAACTAGGGCACAACTAAGGCGCAAGTAGGGCGCGAGTACGATGAAAGTAGGGTGCAGCTAGGGTGCAACTAGGGCACAACTAGATCACAACTAGGGTGCAACTAGCGTGTAAGTAAGGCGCAAGTAGGGTGTAAGTAGGGTGAAACTATGGTGCAAGTAGGGTACAACTAGGGAGCAAATAGGGCACAAGTAGGGCGCAAGTAGGGTGCAACTAGGGCACATCAAGGGTGTAACTAGGTCGCAAGTAGGGCACAAGTAGGGCGCCAGTAGGCGCAACTAGAGCACGACTAGGGGGATCACCGGCACATTGACACGTGATGGCTACGTGTAGAGTGACGTCGACCCATCCCTTTCCCTCAGGAAAGCTGAGAACTTCACATCCACCATGGTCTATGTGGACGACCTCCTGATCACGTCTCCTTAGATGGAGGCCATGAAGGAGGCCAAGGT
>SZWC01010193.1:79363-100094 GCA_023375785.1 Penium margaritaceum
GTCCAGATCCTTCATCAAGAAGGCTCTTGGCAACAGCCCACAGCAGCCAATAAACCTCATGGCTATGGGATAACACCATAGCCTCAAGGATGTATGTGGAGCAATGAGGCTCCACTCAGCCATGTGACCATCTCTGTTCTGAGCTATGCAAGAGAGGGGGAGGACGGAGAGGACGACCACCATGATGGTAGAGGAGGTCCAAATCCTTCATTGTTTTTTGGGATCTGGTGCTTCATGCAAAGCAGCAGAAGTAGAATATCCAGCTTATTTTCCAAGCTGGGAGCAGCAATGGCAACCTCTCCATCAAAGTGGCTGTGACAAAGCATAAGTAAACAGTAGCACTTGTGAGCCGATGCGACAGTGGACCGGCAAGAAGGGGCGTGTGACGTCATAGGGGAGAGGAAGGTTATCAGGCCTTCAAGCAACTTTGGCAGAGGAGCCAAGGGAAAATCTTGTTATATCGGCAGGTGGTTAAAGTAGGCCCACCTCATGGAGGTGGCATGCGCGATGGAGCTATGCTTGATAAACAACACATTCCTACCGTGTCGGCAGACGGTTGTAATAAGCCCACCTCTCATCAGGTGGCATGCGTGATGGAGCTGTGCTCCAAGACCAATGTTCCTGCCGTATTGGCAGGTGTTTGCAGTAAGACCACCTCATGGGGGTGGCATGCATGACACAGTGCTATTCCATGGGCGCAGTGCCAATGGAGATGCTCACACTTTGATCAAGTGTGGCAGTAGACTTGCGTGGCCTTTGAGCACCATCGCAACGATCCAGACATTCTCGAATGAGGGGGAGGAGGTCAGAGTTAGCAACAATATCTCTAGGAGATCTCAACAAAGCAAAAACATTTAAGCAAGGTCGCTCCAGCAACAACGGTAGCAGAGTGGCAGTCTGCAAGAGTTGAGGAGAAGTTGGCAGCACTTATTGCTACAACAATCTACATCAACCTTTATCGCAAATGTTTTACAAAAGTGGACCCGACCACTTCCAACGACGAGAGTTGTGATATCATCACCTGGAGCAGCCTCCATCGACATTGAGGAGCGGCAGCAGCTGTCTGTACACGGCATATTTGGAGTAGTGGGAGAACAGCAACGCCAAGTGAGACAATCTTGGATTTTCCCTGGAAGGAGCTCATTTTGCTGCTCTGCATAGACTGAAAAGGGTCTGTTAAGATTTCTCTCTCGAAGCAGTCTCTTTTTTTAAGCCAACGCAGAATGCGTCTGGAAGGGGCAGCCACGCGGTTGAGCAAAAAAAAAAGGAGGAGGCATCGATTGCTCGCGCAACCAAAACAAGACCTCCGAAAAAAAGAGGTCGATGCTGGCTCGCGCGAGTAATACAGGACCTCAGCAACGAGGGGGAGAGGAGAGGTCCACGCAGGACCTCGCACCAGCTTTGCTGCGACGGCGAGCTGGGCCAGCAGAGCCTGCCGCAACGGCACGCTCGACCGCAGCAAGGCTCTGCCACGGCAGCAGGCTCCGCCGCGGTAAGCCTTCTACCGCGACGATGATACCTCGCGAAGGCCCCAACCAGGGGCGAATAGCGAGGGGGAGGGCCATGTGACGAGCTGACAAGGGCGAGAGAGAGAGAAAGAAAAAAAAGAGGAGGACTACTTGCAAGCAGTTCGCGTAGCCTGCCCGCTCGCGAGGAGACCCCGGCCAACCGGGAGAAAACAAATGTTGGTCAGCCGGCGAGGAGCTGCGAGCTCCAAATTTGCCGGAGGAAAACGGCGTGACGGCCAAGGACGCAGTCGGCAAGACCGAGAACGGCGGTAGCAACATGGGACGCCATGGATTTGGTTGTCCCAGCTAGAAATGGCACCAGTGGGACTAGCAAAGCCAAGAGCCAAAGTGACATGACGGAACAGCCAGGATAGCTGTGTCTGAGGGATAGAAACGACCAAGTCGCGAGGAGCTGGCCCAAAAACGACCAAGAATTGGTCGTGGAGGACTGGAAGCACACCATATCTACCCCAGCCATGGCGCGAGCCTACAGAAATACCTCCTCAAAGTTGAAGGAGGTGGACAAGCAAAGCAAAGTACTTCAAGGGCAGCAGCCTAATGCGATAGGGGGTGCAGTCACTGAGGTTGTGATGTGACTAGAGNTTGCTGGTGGCCTGTCTACCACAACTTGGTGGCTGTGCCAAGACCAGCCAAAATCCTCTGACGACCAAGTAATCCTGGCAGGTGCTGCCAGCCTGGTGAGGAGGTGGCCCTGACATCCTGAAGGCCTTCTATCACTAGAGATGATGGCTATGCCAAGACCCTTGTGTGGACGACCTTGATGGCCTAGCAAGGCGTTGCGCCCTAGTTTGGGGCCAGGAGATACGTCAGAGCATGGAGCTAAGCTCTCTTTAGCTACTGTTTTGTTGGACAGACCTTGTACTTGTACTTTGTACTTTTAACAAGATTTTGTTCCACATTTTGGCTTCCGCTACATTTGATAGACACACAAAAGGATCCTGGAGCAGCAAGGAACCCCTTTCTGTATTGAAGGCTTCGCGATGAGGCACTAGCCGCTCCCGCGTGTGCCCCCACTGCAAAAAACCCAAGAAAAGCTTCAGACTGAGACGGTCTACAAGTGGATCGTTCATTTGGTTATCTCTAGATGTCTCACGTTTTTAGGTAAATTTTGACAATAGTAGCTCACCAGTCCCAATTGATCATATTGTCACTTTGTATAATGGCCACTAGCCTGATCATTGCCTTAGACGTGTTTGTCCTAAATACTAAGCCTACGAAATATTCTTTCAATAATTGACACTAGCTTCAAGACACATTGTGATTGTGTCCACATACTAAGCCTATGAAATATCCTTTCAATAATTGACACTAGATTCAAGACACATTGTGACTGTGTCCATAATCATTCTTTGCAAGGTTGTTAATTTGAAAAGCGTGCACCTAGTTTGTCATGAACAGCTACAAATAGGATTTAATGAAGGTTTGCGCCACAATGTTACACAGTTGGAGTGATATTCAAGAAATATTTTGCAAAGAAAACATGATGTACACATACGAAAATTAAAGACAGGATTATCATGTTTTCTTTTGGCTTTTGTACACCAAAATTCTTCGTTGGTTACAAACGACATACGTAGCTCCATCTTTGGCCTAATTGTATGGGTTTACAATCTTCCCTTGATCATGCATGTATATCATTGACGAAAACCCGAGCACTTGACAGTTTCCACATGTTGCTTTCAAATGTAAATCGACAACAAGATTAAGGATGGATCAAAACAAATAAAGAAGAAGTTTCTATCCTTTTATGAATAGGATTTTGCAACTGGTGTTGAACATGAATACCACATCTTCCTCGAATGAAAGTTCTACTTCCCAAAAATGATTGACCATTATGTTCCTCGCATCCAAGAAAACTTTGTTATTTTGGGCTTACGATATGAATTGTAAGAAGGGAAACTTAGGTAGGTGCCATTTATCTAAAATTTCGTCTAAAACGGTCATTTTTTTCATTTTAATGCATCTTTACATTCATCTTTCATAATGGGGGTGTCTATTGATGCAACATTTTTCATAAGTTTAGACCAAAAGCAGACCTTATTGGTGCCCTCAAGTAAGAACGTTTGGGATGTCTGTGCCAACAAGGTGGATCACATGTCTACGTCCATTTTCAGTAATATACAGTGGAAATGATCTTTTTTATTTTCCAATTATATGTACAAATGTCAACATTATGTACTACTCAAATTAGCAATGTTTTACAAAAACCATAAGATGCCTCATTCAAAACTAAATGGAATAGAATTTCATAATTTTGATTCATTGACCATGGTATAGTGTAAGTTGTAGAGTCAAAGTGTGTGATGGGTCCCTTGTGTTATGATTGATTTACAATTTTCTATTCTTTTCTATTAGAGTAACTACGTAGTGTAGTGACGTCTATGCTGAAATTTAGGTGTTTGATATAGTAGCACTCCAAATCAACAGAAATTTGTTTTAAATAGATGCATATGTCAAGCTTCATTAATGATTTTACCATAAAGCATGTTGAACATTTCTTCATGATGATTTTTAGTCTTTAAATCCATATAAGCACACGTTTTCATTAAGGTACCATATTTTCCACCATCTTACACCATCATCTCTCATTCATACCTACTTTAAAACATCTCCTTCCTTCAAAACGCATATTTCATATTAGTCCGATGCAACTTGATCTTGAAACATATCGACAAACTATTACTGAAAGTAAAATTTGGTGTCATGTATCCTAATTTAATTATCACATCCTATAACCCAATCATTAAAATTTGTACCACATAAAAGAAAGAGGGACCATGTGGCATCTTTTGAATGAAAATTTTGAATTGAATTGTATGTGTCAGAGACCGTGTCACCAAATCAAGTTGTTATAAGAATAAGCTGGGAGAATCCTTTTATACATTTCACCTCTTCTCTAGCTACTCACAATTCATGTGTTTTCTCTTACAAAAATCCGTACGGAGGGAGCCTTTCAGCATTTTTGCTCCATTCATTGTAGGTCGTAAGATCATACATGCATCTGAATAAAACCACAAATGTTATCGATTTCATAAGGATGGAGCTTGAAGTAGAAAATTCTTTCTTTAAATTCTGAATCCCATGTGAAACACTTATTTCATGTGCAATGCGAGGTGTTGAATTCAGTCTACGATTTCATAAAATATTGCTACCTTCCATTCAAGATGTGAATAGATCTTTACCTAGTTCCTAGCTTCACAAGAAGAGGGGCTTGGAAATCGTGCTCATATAAACCATGCAACACTTTCAGTTCAAGTTACGATAGGGTGGAATTGCATACCAAGAATGAAAACTCTACACATGAAATGATTTCAAACATAGAATACATAACAAAAACAAAGTTGCAAGAGTTTTCTTCTTGATCTCTCTCCTTAGTTTCCTTTCCAACTCAAGTTAAAAACCTAATTTTTTTCACATGGTCCTCAAAGAAATCAGTGTATATCTGAAATATTCTTGGTTCCATCCCTATATGTAATTGTATCAAGATTTATGAAACCCCTTAAAATATATTCAAAATCTAAACAAATTACTTTCTTCATCATGCTATGTCCACTATTTTGTAAAAACTCTTTAACATATAGTTGTGATTCTTCTTGATGACATAGAGATCTTTGAATTCAGATGATAATGCATCTTGGATCACTTTCAATGTTATTGACCATGTTCAAGGATGGATATTTTACAAAAACGTCACACAGAAGGTAAGGTCAAGCATGTCTCATTCCTCTGAATTATTTAAAGGAATAGTTAACAATAATAAAAGAAACAAAATATACCCTAAAATTCATATCGTTGTTTTAAGTTTTGGTTTACTAGTCTCTCTCTCTCTCTCTCTCTCTCTCTCTCTCTCTCTCTCTCTCTCTCTCTCTTGATTTTCTCGACAACATAAAACTCCTCCACGAGGAAATCCATTGGCTTATTGAAATTAAATCTTTCAGGCATGCCCACCTCTCATATCACATATGCGCCAAATAGAAAAGATAATAAATTTGGATTTCCATGGAATTAACATAAAACAAGCATAAAGGAAAGGGGTAATGTGAATGAAAGATAGAATCACAGCCAAAAAACCAATGAAATTGAAGAACATCACAAAACAATAGTGTATTTTGGACATGAAATCTTCATCTCCCATGATTGTCTTATGAGTCTCCCATCTTTATCGCATCGCAAATCACCTAAGTTTCCATTTATGTTTCTAATATTTTTTCATAAACCTCACACAGCAAACAACATAGGTGTTTCTTTTATTCAAACATACAATGTAAAACCTTTGAATATCATGATATTGAAACTAATAACCTCTTGAAGTGGTTTCTTACGCTTTTATGCTACAAACAAAGTAATGCATCAAGTTGTAGGTTCCCAGTGTAAAATGTCTCCTTGTCATTTGAACCCTTCATATAAGATTAAGGATAACGTTTTTCTAATAATACCGACCTTAATATCCTATTTTCTATACTAGGATTATCTCCCTATATCATTTTATGACATAGTTTTGGATCCAATATTGAAGAAGCTAGTAACACTAATTATGAAAGATAACCCAAATGAGAACTTACTAATTTTGTGATGGATGGTAAATCTTCTCCTTTATTCTATGCCTGAAAAAAGTCCCACAAAAATAGATTTTCTAATCTATATAAAAT
The DNA here is from genome assembly GCA_023375785.1 of Penium margaritaceum. Taxonomy (NCBI): domain Eukaryota; kingdom Viridiplantae; phylum Streptophyta; class Zygnematophyceae; order Desmidiales; family Peniaceae; genus Penium; species Penium margaritaceum. Next base: position 85,542 of record SZWC01010193.1, read on the forward strand.
AACATTACTTTATTCCCATAGATTGTGTATATCAGGATAGAATGTGAATACCGCAAAAAAGGGAAATATAACAAAAACCACTATATGCATGTTTACAAGTCTCATATTTAGCTTCATATTACCAATAAGTCGGTCTCAAGGCTAGGTAGACAATACAAATTGACTTAGTATTTAGATGTTATTTCATAATTGCAGCAGGATTTCAGTCATGGACCAAACGATGTGGGAAAGTAGCACAATGGCACAAGGAGGCGTAATGATGTGTGGAAGCTTTGAGGAAGGGAATGTCATGTCATAGTGTTTGGTTCCTTCTTAAATTTTCAACTTGATTTAGGAGTGAATGACTAGACTGATCTCATGGTTCAATAGCGAAGTCAGGTCCACAATCAAAAGATTATATGCAAAACTGTGATTTTATTCGTGATTTTTAGGATTTGAGCTATGGAAAATCTTCATTTGTACAAGCTTTTTTCATTCGGGTGCTAGGGACTCAAGGACCTCAATTAAAATAAAGTTTTCATTGCAAGAAGAAGCTAGTATGAATTTCTCTAGAAAGGTAAAGATCAACAAAAGTGCTTTGTGACGTCATGCATCACTAATGGTGACGTAGACCTCATTCACAAAATTTGAGAAGTTCTATCCTATGTGGTATGCATCTCAACTATTGGAATTCCTCTAAACAAATGTGTCAAATTACAAGAACTTCAAACAAAATGATGTCTTCATAAACCAAAACAAATTAAAACGTTGAATATAGCCTGACAACCCATTAAAAAATTCATGTTCAAGGAATTGAGAGATCATGGTCCTACCTCTTTATGAACTATATGTCGGATGACTCAAGACTAAAATCCCACCTTTTATGGATATATTGCACATCTGCCCTTGCATATTAGAATGCTTTGGAGTGTATATACATAAATTGAAGTCACTAAATGACCTTCTCCTAGTCATGGAAGCACCAATGTCCGAGCCGATCATTGTGGCGTTCCTCCTCAATGGTCAGATTGCAATCTTCAATGATGTGCAAAAGGTCTTGAAGATGAAGTATGAGAGATCGCTCACAAAAGCATACTAAAGCAAGAGAATCCTCTTTAAGGAGTGTGATCACCACCTAGGAAAAGAAAAAAACTTCTTGACAACAACATGTACGAAGTATTCAGCACCGTAATTAGCTCCACTTAGCCATGGCGGAAAAACAAAACTTTGATGGAGCTAGCCTCGTACTATTATTCTAATATTTGAGAGACAATCAAACATGAAGAAATATATGAGACTTATAGTTGGGACTACGTGCTTTATTTGAGTACCTTTATCTTAAAAGGTTAGAGTGAATTAAGAAAGATTGCAAGAAGAGTTTATTGGATGATGAAAAATAAATTTGGACGATCCATGATAGTTGTTAACTTCCTCATATTTGAGCAGTTCATAAAGGGAGGTGCATGCATCATTGGCAACAAGGTGTGCATTGCTTTCAAGAGGCAAGAAGAAAAGAAATTTTGAAAAGGTTGCCTCCAATGAGAAACCATGATCTACATAAACGTAAGTGCATTGGCTCCTTAAAGCCTCAATTCACGCTTTGAAGTAGTAATCTGCACCCGATCCATAGTGTAGACGTTGCTCTCTGAGAAAAACGATTAGGCCATATAAGCGATCAGCTTGAGTAGTTAATGCCTTAGAAGGAGAAAGTCATCAGCATCAACATGAATGATATTCAAAGCAATGGCACTTCAATGTTCTGTGCACAATACGTCCCTCCTAAACATGCATGAAGGATTTCCCGAAACTCTTAACTTATTGAGAACCAAGAGCTGGTCCATAGAGACACCTTTTCGGTTATCAGTGATAGTCACAAGAATGTTTTTCCAACACAAAACAAATGGTAGAGTAGCAAGAGCAGTTTGAATGCATAGCATCGCACCAGCATGGGAGAAATAGGAAATGAGGCCATTGTCACCTGAGTAGGAATTCACCTTAAGGGCCACACTCAGTCACCCCCATGAGTGAGGAGCTCATGGGGAACCTTTAAACAACCAAATAATGCAAGGGTCCCCAGCAAGGGATATCTATATAATGTAGGTCGAGCATAGTCTTAGGGATGTGATAGTTTCAAGGAAGTAAGGGGAATACCATATGTATTAGGACATGAACAAATACTTTGATCTACTGTAAGCAGGGTTGACCTTGGAATGATATTCAATCTTGTTGGTTTTCCCTTCTTCATACGTTTCGAGCATGTTTTGAAATCTCATGCTGAATTGACTTGGTTTTCTTTTCATGTTCAAACCATGGACACAAGGAAATAACTTCACCATTCATATAGTTCAAGGAACTTGGCCTCGTATCATTTCCTTATTTCTTTGTACTACATTTGGAATTTCTTTTCTGTATCCCTATCAATAAAGAAAAGATTCGTAACTTTTATTTATTATCACTTTTGATGACAACTCAAATCAATTTTGTGAAACTGAAACATTATGGCATACATCATATCTATAAAATCCTCTCTGATTCTCTTTTTGCACATACAAACTTGTGAAAAGTAAAAGGTTTCACTGTGTGACCATCCTTGAGTTTGCTAAGACTCTCAAACATCAAACGGCATATTTGTAACAGTTTTGTCTGTAGAGCCACCTCAAGAATTGCTCCTACACTTTTATTTAGTGGTACCATGCAGAATAGTTACTTTTTGTAGTTGGATGTAATCAACAACTCTCACTTTCATGCGATTGGCTCTAATGACATGTGCTGCATCATTGATAGTATCATGGCGAGTCCAACTGGCCCTCAAGTGGATAATGAATTTAAAATTCATATCCATAACACATTAAGCTCCCATGCCAAGAGTTCACCTATGGCTTTCATATAGTATTCAATTAGTGTTGTGAAAATGATGTGTTAAAAACTCATGGCACCACAACGCTTGTATTTTTTATGTCATTGAAATTCCATATCCAACCCGCATTTACATTCATTATGAAAGTTGCCCTTGTCCGGATATTTCCACCATTGCTTGTTTGTTGAGTGCAATTGGAACTCCATTGCTAGTTGAAATGGATTAATAGAATTATATAGCTCAACCGGAGCCTGTGATTAGTTTTTTAGCAATGAACCCATAAACAACAAGGTAAATCTCGGGGTACAACAACATAAATTATCATCGCCCATATTCATAATTGCACCAAATGAATGTTTCTCGAACGATACTTCCATTTGACATAAATTTGGAGCTCATTCTAGGCTTGAAACTGGTTTTTGCAATGCCCAAGATTCCAAGCTAAGGAAATATGTTTTGGTGTTTTTTTTAACAAAAAGGGCCAAAACAAAATGTACCCTACTGCTCTTGGATTTCGATATTAATTGGTTTTTTAGTTGATTGAATGTGATACATTTTTTCGTTCAATGAATTCTACATACCATATAAATAATTGAACACAAGTTTGATGTGAAAGACTGGGGGATTTCAAACTTCAATGGTATTTTTCTCCATATAAAACGTTAAAATCAAGGTACCATTTGATGCAGATTCGACCATTAAGGACTACCAAAATAATTCAAACCTCAAAAATCTCGTCTAATTTATAGATTTTATAATTCGCAAGTTTCCATTCGTTGAAATCCAAGAGCAGTAGGGTATTTCAGAAGAAAGAAAGTAATCCTTTATTTTACTGCAAATATTAGGTTTCACCTATTGTAATGGACTCAAAACACACTGAGCCACTCTTCTACGTCGATGATGGAAAGAAAAAGCATCAGATGGCATCGTAAGGGTGTAACGCCATGCCCTTTGATAGGGACAGAATGGAGGCTTAAAATTCCTTTAGTCATCAGCCCTTCGCAAGGGAGAGGGATGTATGTTCTTCATCTCCCACCCCGGGCTGCCAGCCCACACAAGAAGAGAAAGAGGAGGGGAATCTTTCTCCCATCACCTTTTCGCTATTAGCTCTTGGAAGGTGGGAGGCAGTGGCACAAAGGCCTTTTCTCCTACTCCCATGGGTCGTTGCGCACATGAGGGGGGAGAAGAGGAGGAGGCACGTCTTTACCTCCCCCTTGGGAAATCGGCCACTTGAGTAGTGGGGGATGGGAAGGTGCCCATAACCACCCCAATGGACCATCGGTTTGTTGGTGGGAGGGTCGGGTAAATGCTCCCTCTCCCCAGAAATGAGCTGGCAGCCCCATGGGGGTTGAGCTGGGGGTAAAACACACTATTTCCAACCACATGAAGGTAATGGCACCATGGGCAAGGGGAGGGCAAAGAGCGAAGACCTCCTCCCAAACCCCATGGTGCCGTCGGCATAATGGCTATGGGAAAGAGAGGGGGTCGCCCCCCTTTTCCCCCATGGTGCTGTTTGCACCATTCTTGAAGTGATAAGGAAGGGCTTNCAGGGAGGAGGAGAGGGGAGCTTGCTTCTTTCTCCCCCCTTGGTGCCATAATTCTTATGCTACGGGGGAACAGTCATGTGGGGAGGAGGCTATCCTCCCACCTCCATTCTCAAGGTTTGGGCTACGGTCATCGTCTTCATGTCATAATGCTTCAAATCAGTGGATCAGATACTTGCCACTTGCATTATTTTGTTCCTGCAATTGGCCATTGGTAGAAATCCGTTTTACCATAGAACTATCTGCTTGGCAACAAGAACTTTCCACTCAGTATCCAAGCATTAATTCGTTCTTGAGGGTTCCTTGATTGCTCCATCGATTGGGTAGTGGATTGTCGGATGGATCCCAACTTCTCTTCTCTAGTTGTAATCCTTGGATCAACTTTTATTGATCATTTTAATGAGGGTTGAATGGAAAGATGAACCCTCATGACCGTTTTTTGTCACCAAAGCGTTGGCTCTGATACCAATGTAAGGGATGTGCTCTTTTTTGCAACCAAGTGTTCAACCTAAAATTTTTGGCATAAAATTAGTCATCTTAGGATTGCATGCCAATGGTCCCCTCGGCCTTGTTAGCTGAGACAAACTGCATTATTAATGGACATATTCATCTTAGAGTTCTTGTGTACACGTGCATCCTAATTCTATTTTTTTCATGTAGAACAGCCACGTGGAAACTAGACCATAGTGACGCTAAAAAAGTGGAGGAGTAACGCAATGGATTCTCATTTGCAACATTCATTGAGCAAAAAATCCACACAAGTGGTATTTTTGGGTTAGATTCAAACCTAAAGCTAGCCAATGTTTTACTTTATGAAGAATGACACATTGAGAGGCTAGCCTCAAGTCCCCCAACATTTTGTAAATGTTTAAGCGGCATGTGTTGAATTTAATATTGGTCCATATGTATATTGGCCCATCGGAATTAACCATAAATGCCACAGTGACAACCAAGGCTGAATATGTCAACATTTAACTTGTGAAACTTTCCCTTGGCATGAGTCCCACAAATCATGATTTTATGAACCATTCCTTGAATTAAGCAAAAATACATATGCCAAGAAGAGTTGTGCTTTGACGCGCTTTATGTGCACGTGCCCAATCCTCTGAATCAATAGTATTTGAAGTATCAAAGACCAAGGGAGAAAAAAAATCACATTACCTTGATAGATTTGGCTCATTAACACAATTTTCGACCTTCATAAGAGTAGATCTGCAGTTTTCTTTCAACAACCTTGCATAAGGAAACAAGGCAAGCTCATAGGACGCATGCTAGGAGCAATCGTAGGTGTTGCACGGATGCTCATTCTAAAAAATTCTATAGGGACCAATGTTGGGGTTTGAGTGCTTGGTCCATCTTTAAGTGATGTCTTTGACAAGCAAGTGGAAGAATGTTGTCACACTCTGCTGTCTGAAATTTTGATACTTTATGTAAAAATAAAAGCGACAATTATTCTTACATAAAGTATCAAAATTTAATTTGGAAACACTGGCCATGTTTATCAGTCAATCCAAGCACACTGCTTTTCTTGGGCATGGATTTTTTAAATTGAAAGACATAAAATTCAAATGCATGTATACGCCCAAGAGAAACTAAGCCAACAGATTCTTGAGGAAGAGCCTTCTAAAGGGAGTCAAAATATATTCTCTCTTTCTTAATGAGAATGGAGTAAAAACATGATTCCATAAGATGTTGCACCATGAATAATATTGTGCGTAGTTTAATGACATACCTCATTATAGTCGTGATCAATTGAACGAAGAAAAAAAATGAATGGGGGGGTCGTTGCAAAGCATTATGGCATCAAGTTGTGCAAAAGCATCCATAATTACTCATGTAGAAGAAGGGGAAGTGACGTATGAAGCAAACATAATAGGTTCCTTCACCATCTTAGCAGTGCTCAAAACTCAAATGGTAGATTTTGGTTGCGATGGCTTTGTCTAGGATGATCTCACACTACCTCATACATCTACTTGTGAAACAGAGCAAGAACCTTAAGATTTTATGGACTAGAGAAAAATTTAGAAATGGACAATAGCCGTGTTTTGTGGGGATCTATTGTGGACCAGTTCTACTTGTAGAGGAAGATTACTCATATATGCAACAACAAATCCATGCCAAAGTATATGTTCTTGAACCACACAAGCCATGTTCGTGGGTGTAAAGAACATCATCAAGCCCCATTGGGGAAGAATCCAAGCATGAATGGCTTGAGCTTGATGACATCACCAATTTTTTTATTCACGAACCACATCACTCAAACTGAACTGAAAGAAGGGAAGGAGACCAAGAGGTTAAGAAAATGAAACCAATCAATTGCATGACTTTGACCAAAGAAAATCAAAACATCACAAATGAAAGGGACAGGGTGAGTTTCTCTGCCTACGAGGAGGTTTTTATATGACTATGGCAACCCAATGTCCACTTGAGGAAGAAGAGACATATTTTTTGGAACCTTACCAATGTGTACACAAGTCTTACGGAACAGATGCAAGAGTGGAGAGACAAAGAGGCAAAGTTTACGCACATAGATGGTCAGCTTAAGTGAGAGACGAATGAAACCAAAATTTCCCTCATTTTGCCTCAATTTGACTTTCAAGCTTCTCATTTCCTTAATTAATGAAAGTTAATTAGAAAGGAACCAGAAATAAGACCTCCAAGTTCTGGATTCTTGAAAACCTCAAAGTCAAGGTCAGAAATTTATTCTTCAAGAGTAAATTTCATTTTGATCATTTTCTCAATCAAACCCTAATCAAAGCTTATTCTCATCTCAATGTTTTCAATGAGAATACATTGGAATATCTTAACGAGGTTTTTTTCACCGTTATGAACTTTTAATAGAATTTTCAACCAATGCACCCATTAATTGAAATACTGTGCAGTGTGATCAAAATTCTTGTCCCTGGGTCTTAGAATTTGTAGTTGGATGGAAAACTGGACCACACATAGAGCTTGTTGAATTTCTAGTTTTGTAAAGGAAACAAAATTCCTTTTCTGGGACAAGCCAGTTTCATTATGGCTCCAAGGCTTGAAGAACCTTTGTTGATACACTAATAAATTGTGCATGTTTAAGTTGTTTTTGTTCCTTTAATGAGGCACGAACAAATAGATATCTAGCAAAAGAAAGTGCTGCAGGTTGGTGGACATAAAGTTGTTTTATTTCCTACGATAAGGCATCACGAGAGCTAGTAATGGGAACCATCTACACAAGTAGTGTGTAACCACAATTGAGTTCCTTCTTGTGCTTATAAAGAAAACTTGCAAGATAGAGAGCAAGATGCAAAGATCATGAATATGGAAATCAAAAATTCAGATTCATTTGAGAGGGGTACATAGGAGTTTCCTCCTGTTTTTCCTCTTCTTCATATGCACGACATCCTTTGTCCTCTCAAGCTAGTTTTGGGACATGTTTGACAATTTTCATGTTTTTTGCAGGTTTCCCATGAGCCCCTTGCTCATAGGGGTGACGGTGTAAGGCCCTTAAGGCGCACTCCTACTTAGGTGACTCTAACCCCATCTGTCATTTATCCTCTGTTATTGCAAAGCTACGCATGAAAACTATCCTTGCATCTCTAGCATTGTTTTGTGAGAGCACCTGTGTGGGTGGCTGTTTGTGTGTGTGTGTGTGTGTGAGAGAGAGTGATAGAGAGAGAGAGAGAGAGAGAGAGAGAGTCTGCATGTGCACTTCATGACAGAAATGGTCACCCACAGGTGCATGGAATAGTCAAGGTGTTGAATAAAAAGATCTCTAGATTTGAGAAGGTGGATGTTAGAGTTTTGACATGGTATCAAAGCAAGATTGAAGGTCTAAAGGATGGTGGTGAGGTGTTGGTGTGGTCTAGAGGGAAAATGTACGTGGGGTGTCTTTTATGTTTTGTTAGAGCTCCATTTTTCCTCGTTTACAAGTCAGATTTTCTATAGCCGGATGATAGAAGAAATAATTGTGACTCCATTACACAAAACGACACTGAATTTCATCAAGTGTAGAGGCCAACGTAGAAGGTTTAGAGGTGCAGAGGTTTTAGGTTTACCGTTCAGATTTCTTCGTGGATGATCACCATCAGGTGCACTCAGATGTTTGTCTAATTGTTGACAAAATCTAGTTGTAGAGGTCAAAGTGAGCAATTTCCAATTTAGAGGTCAGTTTTGTAGTTTTTTTTCCTCTAGGCTGGTTCCTGTTTGTCCATGGCAATGTTTTTGACGTTTTCTATCTACGTTTTGATTGCTATCGTGCTTCAACAGATAGATGCAGAATCACAAACAGGAAGGTTTGTAGATACTGTGGCTTGAGGGAATAGGCTGAACCGGACATTTGATAAGTGTGCCGAATATCTGTTGAAGGGAATAGAAAAATGGTCCTTGGACGGAAGAACCACAACAGAAGAGGAGGGAGAAACGAATTGCGATAGGAAGAGTGCAAGAGAGCAACAGAGTGATGAAGCAATGGAGTGAGAGAGCGTGACAGTGAGACTGTGAGCGAGTAAATAGCGAGACAGAAGAAACCGTGATAGGAGGAGAGCGAGGGAGAGAGAGAGTACAAAGTGATAGAGCAAAGAGAGCAACAAAGAAAAAACCTAAAAAAGGAGAACGGCATTTCGAAGGGCTTATGAAGGAAAAAAATGGAAAGGAGTAGCTTGCTAGCGAGGGGGAAGGGCCTAGTGTCCCATAAGTTTTGTTTTAAGGGCAGGGAGTTGAGCACACACCGCACTTTATAGTGTGACATGTTTTACACAAGAGAACAGACTTGATTCAACAAGATTCAAAGAGAGAACAATATCAAAGTGAAAGAGTGAAAGAAAAAGGGATAAGGTTGTTTTATGCCAAAAGGGAAGTGAAATTTAGAGAGAAATGGGGCCAATCTGAATGGAAGATATTGAATTAAGAGCTTTTTGTGGTAGGCAGGGGGTATTGCATCTCTTCTTTGATCCATGTTGAAAACCTAGTGTATTGTCAGTTTACAGAACTCAGCATGGTTGCATCTTGTACATGTTGGACGACGAACCCACATAAGACGTAGTATAGCTAGCACAAAACAAGCATCACAAGGGTTAGGTTGGATTCTTGACATAGGCACGACACACCACATGTGCTCAGATAGGAGTTTGTTTTTAAACAATGTACGCTTCAATGATCCTATCTGCCCTACATATAGCTTCGGGACAATCGATTCCTACAGAGGGGGTCTGGATAGTTTGTGTTTAACGAAAACAAGGTGAGGTGTCCCACGACTGAGGATCAACATATTGTCCTAATAAAGGTTGGTTTATGAGGGAGGGTTCACTATCATACAAAGGAACTGCTGGTGCAGCATAGGTCAAGATCGTACAAAAATTTTAAGGGTTCACTTGTCGGTTACTTGTACAGTATACCGCTTTGATTTATCACACCTCATCCACATGCCCATGTCTACCTCTCTGAAGGGCTTGATGCCAACACTTTAAAGTTATTCCATCAGCGCTTTGGATCTTCTTCCCTCAAAGACCTCATTCAAGCACGTCCAGCCGATGGCCCTAATCTTGATATGATAGAAAAGTAGTAGAGATCATATCTATGTTTTGCCTACAGAAGCGGCAAAATGAGACGACAATCATTTCCCCATCATGAACACAGATCCACGGCCCCCTTGCAGCTAGTTCATACCAATGTTTGAAGTCTAGACCATTAGTATCCAAGATAAAAAGGAAAAGGTGTAAGATACTTGTTAAGTTTGATTGAAGACTACACACAAATGACATGGTGTTTCTTCTCGGAAGAGAAGGAACATGCAGCAGCTACAATTTGTAATTGACTACCTCAAGCAGAACTTGAATGCGAAAGTCTCCTATGCATTCTTCGTAGTGATCAAGAAGGGGGATTGACAAGTCGAGAGTTTGATGGATTTTTTTAGTCAAGGCATTCAACATCAGATGTCAACTCCACGCACACCTCAGAAGAATGGAGTTGTAAATCATTGGCATGGTACGCTTAATGAAGCAGTTCTAACCATCATGATTGGAGCAAGGGTTCCACAGAGTTTGTGGGGTGAGGCACTCAAGTATGTTGTTTGGGTATAAAACTAAATGCCTCACGGAAACTTACAGTTGACCGTTCCTCCATGGCAGTTGTGGTACAATGAGAAAACTGATGTAACACTGGCCCGAGTATGGAGTCGTATCGTATGCTTCTAGCAGTCTCTAGGTGATAGGACTAGAAATCTAAATGGACTAGGACAGTGGGTTCTCTTCATGGGGCCGTGGACAATATCAACGACATGGCAATGTCATGACCTTGAGACTCAAGAATGAGTTGAATCACGTCACATAGAGTTTTACTCATTGTGGTTTGCATTGCACTACTAAACTACAAAGCAACGGAGTTTCCTCCACCACACATATCTATTTAAATATACTCGACCTTCATGTGCACCATTTACTCCACCACTGGTCATTGGCGACACAATAGTTGTATCAATTTCTTCTATCTATGTCAACCTAGTACATTGCACCATCCCACATTCTCATCAGCCTCCTTTCGTAGACGTCATGCATGGGATCAGAAAACATGCCAGAACCTCAACATCTACATCAGAACCATTTACACCATCAGTACCATCAGCACACTATAAGCCACCAGGAACATTAGCATGATCAGCATTATCACCATCCTCATCTCCGCCTTCACCCCCAACCTTTTTCTACTCAACCCCATCAGCATCAGAACCCTCTCCTTCTTCTTGAAAACGAGTAACGAGTGATCTTAGACTAATTTGACCATTTATGCGATTGATGTTAGAAAAAGAAAAGAAGGCAAGGATGCTTGAGGTAGGTGAGAGACTTGGCACTCAAGGGGAGAATTACCAGAGGGGAAGCAGACTTAGAGCAACAGAGAGGAAGTCATAGTAGGGCATGTGTAACGTGGTCAACAATGTACCCAGCCTTCTACCATCGTCAAGGGTAACACTGAGTTGGAGAGAAGGGAGAGAGCGTTCACTGATCATTTTTTGTTGAACAACATCACCATTTGTTTCTCATACGTATAGGGAGGCAATGACATGTCCAGATGCGCACTTATGGCAGCAAGCCATTGAGGAGAATTTGAATGAGATTCACGCATTTGATACGCAAGAGAAGGTAGACTTGCCAGGCGGATAGAAAGACGTTGGGGAAAGGTGGGTGTTGTGGAAAAAATATCATAATGACGGTGTTATTGAAAGATACAAGGCACTTCTTATAGCAAAAGGATATTATTAGATTCCAAGCACTGACTTTGGGGACACTTTTGCGCTTGTGGGCAAGTATTATAGTTGCAACATTTTGTTTTCAGTAGCAACATAACTTGATTGGAAGATACATCAGATGGACTTGAAGAATGCTTTCATTCATTTAACCTTTCAAGAGGAGATCTACATGGTAGAGCCAAAAGGAGTGGATGATGTCAGTGGTTGGGTTTACCATCTGAAGCGAGCATTATATGGTCTCTTATAGTCTCCACGATGTTGGAACGATGAGTTAGAAGCTGGCCTGGTGCATGGAGGTTTCACGAAGAGTAATGCAGACCACTAACTTTGTATTCGAGGAGAAGGGAGATTTTTTGTATCACTTATTTTGTATGTTGATGATCTCATTATCTTCTCTCCATCCATCACCCAGGTCTTTTAAACAAAGGAGTTGTTGAATAAGAGATACAAAATAGAGGCCTTGGAAGAGGTCGACAAATTTCTAAAGATAACAAGGGAAACACATAAGAAGGGTTGATTCAGATTGGTCAACAACGCTACGATATGAGTTTGGCCACAAATTATGCTGCTATCTTGGAGGGTGTGCGATATGTGGTAACTCCTATCACACCAAAGGGAATGAAGGAGATCTGTAATGCAACCGACGTCACTCCAGGTACTGAGGTTGACACCCACCTATACTTATCAATGGTGGGTAGCTTGATGAATGCACCTGTAGCCACTTGTTGAGACATCACATATGTAGTAAGCCTTCTCTCTGAATTCAGCAGCTCCCCACAAAGTCATCACATGAGGGCCTTAGTTTGTGTCTTTTCGTACAATGTGGACAAAACAGATTGTGTTCTCCGATATCACTACACAACCGATGGTCTTCAGTGTGTTGGATTCAGTGACAGTGACTATGAAGTAGATGTGGAAGGATTGCACAACAGGATGGGGTTTGTTCTCAGCATTGGAGGAGGAGCGGTCTAATGGCGAAGCGGCAAGCAAGACTACATCGTCATAAGTTAAACAGAAGCAGAGATTATGGCACGCACTGAATCTGCAAAGGAGGCAACATGGTGCTGCATCTTCTTGCATGATTTGTAAATTCAAGTTTTACAAGTACCCCTCATATGTTACAGCCACAACGCGCTCAAGATTGCTGAAAACCCAGCACATCGTTGCCGCACCAAACACATCTGTGTCCTGCATCACTATGTGTGAGTTGCACTACACATCAGGAGTGTCTTTATTCATGGTGTTTGCTCTCTTCGTCAGTGTACAGACTTCTTGACCAAGAGCTTACCTACGCCCTTGTTTTATTCTCATTCAGAGGTTGCAGGGCTTGCATGGCTTTGATTGTGAAAAACAGGGTGCAAGGGGGAGTGTTGGAATAGAAAGGATTTGCTCCATGTTTTTCCTCTTCTTCATATGCACGATAGACTTAGTACTCTCCGGCTAGTTTAGGGACATGTTTGACAATTTGCATGTTGTTTGCATGTTCCCCAAGAGCGCCTCGCTCATAAGGGTGACGGAGTGTGGCCCTGAATGCACACTCTGACTTAGGTGAATCTGAACCCATTTATTATTTCTCCTCCGCTATTTGAAAGCTAGGCATGTAGACTATCCTCGATTTTTTAGCGCTTGTGTTGTGACAAAACCTGTGTGGTTTGCTCTGTTTGTGTGTGTGTGTGTGTGTGTGAGAGAGAGAGAGAGAGAGAGAGAGAGAGAGAGAAAGAAAGAGAGAGAAAGAGAGAGAGACAGAGAGACAGAGAGAGAGAAAGAAAGAGAGAGAGAGAGAGAGAGAGAGAGAGAGAGAAAGAAAGAGAGAGAGAGAGAGAGAGAGAGAGAGAGAGAGAGAGAGAGAGAGTCAAAATCTGCACTTCATGACTGAAACTGTCACCGACAGATGAATGGGATAGTCAAGGGGTTGCATGATAGGAACTCTAGAGTAGAGAAGGTGCCCTTGGGGAACCTACAAAAAGCATGCAAATTGAGTATGGTGATCTACCTTCTAAGAGTGGTAGATCACCATGACTATGGTAGATCACCATGAGTATGGTGATCTACCACTCTTTGAATGTATGTATGTATGTATGTTTTCTAGCGATGCATATTCAAATTCTATGTTTTTTTGTTTCTTTTGGTGTTTCATCAATCAATTGTCCATATTCAATATTTTTTCATCTAGATGTTCTGAAAACGTGAGCGATGACATCGGGTAAAAACATAGAAATTCTGTCACCATGAAAAGGCTTGATCACCATTTATGCAAGTTTTTCTACACATTTGCATTGCAAGCTTATTTCGTAAAGAATCCACATGTGTGGGAAACACACATAATTTCAAGTTTAGGTTATTCTTATGTGTTGAATGTCTTGTAAGATTTCTTTCGTTTTAGGTTGAAAAAATCATTCAAGACATTGATAATAACTTGTTAGGAGGTGGTATCAGGTTTCCTATGATGGTTAAAATTTTTCAACAGAATAGTGATCTAGAAACCTTCTTCATCTATTCACATGAACGTTTTTACCAAGGGCTCATGACATTTTAAGGCACGTTTTTACCAAGGGCTCATGACATTTTTTCAAGCAGAATAGTGATCTAGAAACCTTCTTCATCTATTCACATGAATGTTTTTATGAAAGCACATCATGGAAAGTGATAAATGTTTTGGTTCGCACGACTAAGGGTGTCCATAGTGAAGGTGTTCAAAACGGGCGGAAGCCTACCTATGCCTGGATGTAGCTCGGGCTCCAAACAAATTATGTGTTAGTGGATAAAGAAGGCTCATGAACGGATTGTGGAAAAGAATTTTTGGTTGTACTTGTTTGACAATCGTTGATGTACTCATTACCATTGCGGAAAAAACAGAGCATTCAATCTTCGTGGCTGAAGGTGGGGACCTCCAATGGGATCATAGAATGATGAGGGAAATTACTACAAAGCAGATTTTTACTATGAAAGTCTTTCAT
>SZWC01010194.1:14090-19090 GCA_023375785.1 Penium margaritaceum
TCCCTAGCCCAGTGCCCAGCCTTGCCACAGTTGTGACAGTTGCCGGGCTTTTTGGAACTCTTCCCGCCACCATTTCCTTTCCCTCCACCGCCACCGCTTCCGCTGTTGCCTTGACTAGAGCGAGAGCTTGCACTTTGTCCACCGAAGCGAGAGGCATAGGCTGAGATGTTTGCCTCGGCGCCACTGCGTCGCATGGACTCGTTGCGGACGTGTTCGGCGACAGCCTCGTACATCAGATCTGCCTCCTTCCAACCGCCAAATACGGTGATCAAGGACCCCCAGCTTTCCGGCAACGCCATTAGAAGGATCATGGCACGCATGTTGGAGTCGAGATTCCATTCCATTTGCTGGACCTCTTGCAGCACGTTGTCGAACGACTGCAAAAATGCGGGTATCCATTTTCCTTCGCTCACCCTCATTGACATCAACCGTTGGAAGATGAAGAGTCGGTTTACTAGGGCATTCGATTGATGCACGCGTGTGAGTTTTGCATAGGCCTTGGCGGCCAACGTGCATCCTGTGATGTGGGAGTGTTGAGTCTCGTTGATGGACGTCACAAGAATGGCGAGAGCCATGTTGTTCTTCATCGTCCATGCTGCAAGGTCAGCCGCATGGGTCGTCACGGTCGCATCGGCTGGTGCTATCTTGGTCCCTTTAAGGATGTCGAGGTAGCCACGCACGTTCATGACAATCTCAAACTGCCATTTCCACAAGGGAAAACCTGTCCCCGTGACTTTGGACATACCCGGTTCAAGGCGGGCTGGAGTCGGATCCGCCATTTCTTGCGGTTGCTCCTCTTTTCTGCTCCGCTGCTACTCTGCTTCGCTGAGGCCGATGAGGCTGATGAGGCTGCTGACTGCGACCGTCATCAAAGGTGCAGTTGGTTCCGTTGCATACCCCTCCCGCCGATGATCGCCCAAGGCGATGGTGCCGTCGTGAGAGAACGGACTCGGGGTCGTACCACCTTCTAAAAAGGGGTAGAGCTTAATCCTGTTGGGGCTCGAGGGTCTTGTCCAACATGGACAGAGCGATTCCTCGTCCCCCAGTCCGCCACGTGCGCGCACCCTACCTGAAGAAGCCGATGGAGCCGATGGAGCAGATGGAGCCGTCCGATGGTCGTGTCCCTGTTGTACCTATGCGCCCTGCAAGACCACGCGCAAGTCGGTCTTAGAAGCGTGCCTTAGAACCAGAAGTGTGGGCCCATAACCCTTTGTCAATGCGCCGGATAGCAACGGTCTAGAAAACGGGTCCCGACATGGGAGGCCGCCAACCGCTCTTATTATTGCAACCAAGATAACATATCACCCTCGAACGAGGGATCCACACTTTAGGTTCGTTTGGTTTGCAACCTCACGAAGTCCGCATGTTGGTCTTTAGTGTCTACCTTTGGTTGGACACTCTGTGAGGAGTCTCAAAGGCAAGAACTGTAAATGGATGAATGCAAGAAACAGGCTTTTATACTTGCAGAGCATTGCTAAAGCTTCTGCTTGTAGTGGCTCCACTGGAGGCAACCTCAACCTACATTCCTACTTGGCGCGTCCTTAGACCGCCAAGTGTCATCCTCAAGGCAGGCTCTAGTAAGCTTCCTAGAAGCTTCCTGTCCCAATTTTGGCCACAAAGAAAATTGCGGCCGTTGCGGGGTTTGAACCCGTGACCTCTGGTTTGAGACTCCGGTGCCTAATCAACCAAGCCAAAAAGGTATGGTTCCTATGATGAGGCACAGGGGACATACCCATTATGGGCAGTGCATTCCTGGCCCATCTCAGAACAGACCAAGGGGACATACTCCATAGAGCAGTGCATGCCTTGTCTGTATGTGTAGCTAGCCAGCTAGGCAGTGGACAAGGTGCATACTATTTCAACAAGTCGGACTGGCTGAGTGAAAGACAGACAGACAGATAGACAAAGGGAGAGACAGACAGACAGACAGACAGATAGAAAGACAAAAAAAACAAACAGACAGACAGAAAGACAGGTAGACAGACACACAGACACACAGAAAGACAGGAAGATAGACAGATAGATAGAGAGACGGACTGACAGACGAACGGACGGATAGAATGATGGACAGACAAACAGACAGACAGACAGACAGATCGATAGCCACACACAGAGACAGACAGACTGAAAGACAGAAAGACTGACTGACATACAGACAAATAGATAGACAGACAGAGAGACAGACACACAGACAGACAGACATACAAACGGAAAGACAAACAGACAAGGCAGACAGACAAGGCAGACAGACATGCAGACAGAAAGAGAGACAGACAGACAGACAGACAGACAGACAGACAGACAGACAGACAGACAGACAGACAAACAGGCAGAGAGATGACACAAAGACAGTATGACAAGCAGACAGATAGATAAATAGACAGATAGATAGACAAATAGATAGACAGAGACTGACAGACTAACTTACAGATAGACAGACAGACAGACAGACAGAGAGATAGACAGACACACAGATAGCTAGATAGACAGATTGACAGCCACATAGACAGACATACATATAGACAGACAGATAGAAAGACAGGTAGGCAAGCAGGCAGACACAGAGAAAGAATCAGTGATAGACAGACAGACAGGCAGACAAACAGACAAACAGTCAGACAGACAGGCAGAGAAATAGAAAGACAGCAAGACACACAGACAGACAGACACATAAACAGACAAAGACAAACAGACAGGTAGATTGTCATACAAAGAGACAGAAAAACAGACACACAGACAGACAGACAGACAACCAGACAAACAGATAGACACACAGAGAGGCAGAGAGATAGACAAAATGTCATTAAATGAAACGGGGATGGTACATTTCCCTTATACGACAAGAGGCCTGAGGTTGTCGTCCGACTCTAATGGTCCATCCGGCCTCCAGAGACATAGATAGAGAGACAGACAGATAGATAGACAGACAGACAGACAGACGGACAGACAGACAGACAGACAGACAAACAGAAAGAAAGACAGTGTCAAAGACAAAAAGATAGACAAATACATAGACCGATAGAAAGACAGAAAGACACACAGCCAGACAGATAGACAGACACATAGACAAACAGAGAGAAAACTAGACAGATAGACTCATAGACAGACAGAAGGACAGACAGACAGATAGAAAAACAGACAGATAGAAAGACAGACAAAGAAACAGACAGAAGGACAGACAGACAGATAGACAGACTGACACAGAGAACGACAGAAAGAACAACGGATAGATACAGAGATGGATAGATGGATGAACAGACCGACAGACTAACGGACAAATAGACAGAAAGACATACACACAAACAGACAGACAGACAGACAGACATACATACAGACAGAAAGAGAGATAGATAGACTTAGAGACAGATAGACAAAGAGACAGACAGAAAGACAAAAAGAAAGAAAGACAGACAGACGTACAGACAAATAGACAGACAGACAGACAGACAGACAGACAAATGGACACACAGACACACAGACAGGGAGACAGACAGAGAGACAGACAGACATACAGACAGACAGACAAATAGATAGACAGACACACACAAAGATAGACAGACAGACACACAGACAGGGAGACAGACAGAGAGACAGACAGACATACAGACAGACAGACAAATAGATAGACAGACACACACAAAGATAGACAGACAGACATAGAGACAGACAAAAAGATAGACAGACAAATAGACAGACAGACAGGCGGGCACGAAGGCAGAAAAACAGACTGAAAGGCAGAGAGACAGAGACAGAAAGACAGATAAACAGACAGAACGACAGACAGACAGATAGACAGACAGACGAATACACAAACAGACAGATAGACACCCAGAAAGACAGACAGACAGACAGACAAACAGACAGACATACAGACAGACAAACAGACAGACAGAAAGACGGACAGACCGAGAGACTGATAGTCAGACAAATAGACAGGCAGGCAGGCATGCACGCAGGCAGACAGACACACAGGTAAAAAAACAGACTGACCAAAAAGGTAGACAGACAGACAGATAGATAGATAGACACACAAAGAGACAGACGGACAGACAGACAGACAGATAGACAGGCAGACAGACAGACAGATAGAGAGACAGACAGACTAACAGACAGACAAAAAGACAGACAGATAGACTGAGAGACAGAGAGACAGACAGAATCACAAACACAGAGACATATAGACAGACAGAAAGACAGACAGGTTGCCAGGCAGGCAGGCAGACAGGTAGGCAGGCAGGAAGGTAAGCAGGTAGGCAGGCAGGCAGGCAGGCAGGCAAGCAGGCAGGCAGGTAGGCAGAGAGGAAGGGAGGCAGGCAGGCAGGCAGACAGGTAGGCAGGCAGGAAGGTAAGCAGGTAGGCAGGCAGGCAGGCAGGCAGGCAAGCAGGCAGGCAGGTAGGCAGAGAGGAAGGGAGGCAGGCAGGCAGGCAGGCAGGCAGCCAGGCAGACAGATAAACAGACACACACAGAGACAGATAGATAGTCAGACACATAGAGAGACAGACAGATAGAGAGAAAGACAGACAGACAGACAAACAGACAGACAAACAGACAGATAGACACACAGACAGGCAGACAGACAGACAGACAAACAATGAGACAGACAGACGGACAGACAAACGGACGGACGGACAGATGGAAAGACAGAAAAAAAAACAAACAGACAGACAGACAAACAAACAGAGAGACAGATAGATAGATAGACAGAGAGACAGATAGACAGACAGAAAGTCAGACAGACACATAGACAGAAAGACTAACAGACAGACACATAGACAGATAGACATACAGATAGTCAGACAGGCAGGCACGCAGGCAGTCAGACAGACAGACAGACAGACAGACAAACAGAGAGATAGACAGGTAGACAGACAAACAATAGACAGACAGACAAGAACAAGGACAGACACACAGACAGACAGACAGACAGATAGGTAGACAAACGGACAGACAGACAAACAGACAGACAGATATAAAAACAAACAAACAAATACACAGACAG